>CM040912.1:485000-517500 GCA_023029165.1 Gobiocypris rarus
GGACTCGAACCGACTGTGCAGATGAGATGTCTTATGTGTAGCTGTTACAGTGAACATATTTAATCTGCCATCCCGAAGCGAAAATGACTACGCTCGGCCATAATGTATAGAAGAGTGTTCGAGACACTTTTTTGGAGAATACACAGAAAGACTGGAAGGTTTTTTTCATGTAAATGACATTGAGGACACTGAAGAAAAGTTCTGTGCTGCTCAGTGTGTGTGGGGCAAAAACATATTCCACTTTACGTTCAGTGCTTGCCCTGACACCACCATCTACTGTGACTTATGCAAACATTGTCGCTGCCCTTAAAAACCATTACAGCCCAGCGCCGTCAGAGATCGTTCAACGTTTTCATTTTCACAATTGTAAGCAGAAACCTAATCAAAGCATCTCTAACTACATTGCTGAGCTTCGACATTTGTCTGTGCGCAGTGCTTTCGGAGATCGGTTAAAAGCCATACTACATGATAGAATCGTGTGTGGGGCTGTGGATGAAGCGCTACAGCGACGCCTGCTGGCTGAACCCACACTCACATTTAAAGAAGCAGAGGAAAAGGCACTAGGTGCTGAAACAGCATTGTTAAATGCTCGCCTACTTCGTCAGCAGCAAAACGAATCACTGCAGGAGGATGATGTTCATTTCGCAGCCCATGCACATGTACTCAAGACAGCAGCTCCTAGAGAAAATCAGAAACGTGATAAACCATGTTTCAGATGTGGCGGTCAGCACACTCCACAAACCTGTAGGTTTTCCACTGCGGTATGCCCTTACTGTAAAAAAAGAGGGCACATAGCTTGTGTGTGTCAAAGACTAGACATGGTACTGACAAGGATACAGCCAAGACCACAGCAGAACGGCATACAAACGTTATAACTCACAAAGAACAGGATGATTACTCTGTCTACAGCACCACTACTAAATCAAAACAAGGGGGGCAGAAGACATATATCTGGCCACGGTAATACTGAACAAACAAGCACACACAATCGAAGTGGATTCAGGAGCTGCATGCTCCTTGATTAACGAGCATACTTATCACTCATTGTGGCCTTTTCAACCCCCCGAAATGCATGCAAACAATGGAATACTAAAGCAGTGGTCACAGGCAACCTTGGAATGAAAGGAAAAATATTAGTGAAAGTAATGTACAAGGGAACACAAAACTGTTCCCCCTGTTCGTCATTCAGGGCCAGGGCACTAGTCTGTTGGGACGGGACTGGTTTGATGCCGTAGGAATATCAGTCGAAGGAGTACACAAGGCACAGCTGCAGTCCATAGAGGAAATATTGACTGAATATTCAGAGTTTTTTCAGGACATGTGGTTTGCCAGACCCCCCTGATGTCTATCGATATTGACTCCACAAGGCCCGCCCAGTTCCTTTTGCTTTACGACCACAGCTTGACAAGGAGTTGGACAAATTGGTGAAGGAATTTTTGAACCTGTTCGGCATGCAAAGTGGGCAACGCCTTTAGTTGTTGTAGCAAAACAAGATGGGGGCCTGAAGATCTGCGGTGATTACCGTTGTACTGTGAATAAGCCTGAGGTGTACCTTATACCCACAGCATCTAAACTGTTCTCGAAGCTAGCTGGAGGAGTAGTTTTCACTGAACTTGATCTGAAACAGGCTTATCAGCAGCTTCCTTTGGATGATGATTCAGCTGACTGTTAATACTCACCGTGGGCTGTTCCGAGCTCAACGGTTGCAGTTTGGGGTGTCAACAGCAGTCTCAATACTTAAAAGATTTATGAACATCTTGCTCGCAGGAATTCCAGGAGTCCAGCCATACCTGGATGACATCCTGATTTTGGGCAAAACCATAGAATATCACAACGCACGCCTACGGGCCGTACTGAAGTGCTTTGCTGAAGCTGGGCTGCAACTAAAAAAAGAGAAACGCATTTTTGCAGCTACACAAATGGAGTTTTTGGGATTTCGAGTGGATAAGGATGGCATTTAACCAACCCGTCAAAAGGTGGAAGCTATCCAAAAAGCTCCTCCCCACGGAACAAAACAGAACTCCAAGCATTCTTGGGGCTGCTTAACTTTTACAGCTGTTTTTTACCAAACAAGGCCACTGTCCTGGAACCCTTGCATCGCCTTCTAGACCAATCTGTTACTTGGCAGTGGGGAGCGAAGCACAAGATGGCATATGCTACAAACGGATGATTTACACGCATTATGATGAAAATTAACCCCTGGCATTGGTTTGCGAACGCCTCACCGTATGGGCTTGGAGCTTTATGTTCCACATGGAACGTGATGGCCAAGAGAGGCCCATTTGCTTTGCTTCCAAGATAGTGACCACCACTGAATGTAATTATACCCAAATTGATAAGGAGGCATTGCCGGTTGTTTTTGCTGTCAGGAAATTTCACCAGTATCTCGCAGGCCGCCCTTTCGTGATTTTTACAGACCACAAACCCCTGCTGGGACTACTACACCACATGGGCAATGCTGACGCTCTGAGTTGCTTACCCTTGCCAGCATCTGATGCTGTTACGCCTCAGTATAGTCTCAGACAATGGTGCTGCTTTCACCTCTGCAGAGTTGCAAGAGTTTGCAGAGCGCAACAGCAATCGTCATGTCACTACAGCACCATATCACCCAAGCTCAAATGGTCAAGCTGAACGTATGGTGCAGACAACAAAGGAGGCCCTGTCTCGCATCACCAATGGCGAATGGCAAACCAGGCTTGCTCGTTTCTTGTTGTCCCAACATGTCACACCCAATTCAGCAACTGGGAAAAGTCCTGCTGAGTTGCTCATGAATCTGCAACTCGCCACTGCCCTGGATCGTCTGCATCCTGACCATGATGGTGATATGCTCGCAGGCAGGAGCTGAATGCGGAGAAATGCCCTGGCATTTCCTGGTCAGGGAGTTTAGACAGAATGACTTGGTGTTCATGAGAGACTCTAAGTGGACGCCTGGAATCCTTTGTCATACAAAGTCCGGGCTGGTGATGGACAGGTGCACAGAAGACATGTTTATCAGCTGCTGAACAGGGCGGCACCCTTGGCCGACCGACCAAGGCCCGAGCCAGATGGCTACAATATCCCTCCATCTGAGCCTGCAGAAGCTGAAATGCTTGTGCTACAGTCACCTGCATTAGAGGTGAGAAACCCTGGTGTTGATGACTTTACGGGAGCTGAGGGCCTGTCTGAGTCTCTTCCTTCTCGGAGGTACCCTGTAAGAGAGCACTACCCTCCAAGAAGATTTTCAGATTTTGTGGACTGGGGGAAATGGGTGTAATGTATTGACTTTAAGAGACCAAAGACTCTTCCAGTTATTGAAGGATTTAACAACACTTTCACTCAGTTTGGACTTTGTTTTCCTGCTTGCACTACAGGTGCTGGTCATATAATTAGAATATCATCAAAAAGTTGATTTATTTCACTAATTCCATTCAAAAAGTAAAACTTGTATATTATATTCATTCATTATATAATATATACAACTAAGGAAAATCCCAAATTCAGTATCTCAGAAAATTAGAATATTGTGAAAAGGTTGAATATTGAAGACAGCTGGTGCCACTCTAATCGGCTAATTAACTCAAAACACCTGCAAACGCCTTTAAATGGTCTCTCAGTCTAGTTTTGTAGGCCACACAATCATGGATAAGACTGCTAATTCGACAGTTGTCCAAAAGATGACCATTGACACCTTGCACAAGGAGGGCAAGACACAAAAGGTCATTGCAAAAGAGGCTGGCTGTTCACAGAGCTGTGTGTCAAAGCACATTAATAGAGAGGCGGAGGGAACGAAATTGTACAAGCAATAGGGATAACCGCACCCTGGAGAAGATTGTGAAACAAAACCCATTCAAAAATGTGGGGGAGATTCACAAAGAGTGGACTGCAGCTGGAGTCAGTGCTTCAAGAACCACTACACACAGACGTCTGCGAGACATGGGTTTCAGCTGGAGTCAGTGCTTCAAGAACCACTACACACAGACGTCTGCAAGACATGGGTTTCAGCTGGAGTCAGTGCTTCAAGAACCACTACACACAGACGTCTGCAAGACATGGGTTTCAGCTGGAGTCAGTGCTTCAGGAACCACTACACACAGACGTCTGCAAGACATGGGTTTCAGCTGGAGTCAGCGCTTCAAGAACCACTACACACAGACGTCTGCAAGACATGGGTTTCAGCTGGAGTCAGTGCTTCAAGAACCACTACACACAGACGTCTGCAAGACATGGGTTTCAGCTGTCGCACTCCTGGGGTCAAACCACTCTTGAACAACAGACAGCGTCAGAAGCGTCTCGCCTGCGGCTGAGGGGTCCAATGTTATGTTCTCTGATGAAAGTAAATGTTGCATTTCCTTTGGAAATCAGGATCCCAGAGTCTGGAGGAGGAGAGGCACACAATCCCGTTGCTTGAGGTCCAGTGTGAAGTTTCCACAGTCAGAGATGGTTTGGGGTGCCATGTCATCTGCTGGTGTTGGTCCACTGTGTTCTCTGAGGTCAAAGGTCAACGCAGCCATTTACCAGGAAGCTTTAGAGCACTTCATGCTTCCTGCTGCTGACCAACTTTATGGAGATGCAGATTTAATTTTCCAACAGGACTTGGCACCTGCACACATAGAAAATCTATGGAGTATTGTGAAGAAGAAGATGCGATATGGAAGACCCAACCATGCAGAAGAGCTGAAGGCCACTATCAGAACAATCTGGGCTCTCATAACACCTGAGCAGTGCCACAGCCGGACCGACTCCATGCCACGCCGCAGTGCTGCCGTAATTCAGGCAAAAGGAGCCGCAGCTCAGCATTGAGTGCTGTATATGCTCATACTTTTCATCTTCATACTTTTCAGTTGACCAAGATTTCTAAAAATCCTTTCTTTGTATTGGTCTTAAGTAATATTCTAATTTTCTGAGAGACTGAATTTGTGATTTTCCATTGTTGTCAGTTATAATCTTCAAATTTTACAAGAAATAAACATGTGAAATATATATCAATCTGTGTGTAATGAATGAATATAACATACAAGTTTCACTTTTTGAATGGAATTAGTGAACTAAATAAACTTTTAATGATATTCTAATTATATGACCAGCACCCGTATTTCCTGCCACTTGTTTGTTGTCATGGTTTCTGATTTGAATGGTTTCAGCTGTGTCGTTAATCACCTCATTTGCACCTTTATTTAAGTTCCCTTTCTGTTCATTGTGGTTGGGTGTTGTTTATGTATGACTGTGCGTTACACTACTTTCAACCTGTGGATTTATTAAAGACTGCGGTATAATATTCATATTCGTGTGTGTTCTCCCAACACAATCCGTGACACTTTGTCCATAAATGATGGTTTTATATGGATAATGTTTTTAAAACACTTCAGCTGAAAAGTGAGTGAGTGTTGATACTGTTTCCTATGCCATGATTTTAGTCACTCATAACAGTGGCTGTTTACTGACACACCTTAAAAGAGCCATGCATTTAAATGCATTTCAGAGAGTGGCTCAAAATGAGGGTTGAAAATAATTGTTTTTCCACATACTATTAACATTAAAAGAGAACCTACTATTAACATTATAAGTGAACTTCAAGGTCATGAACCCTTTAAATTTGTTTCCAAATGAAAGTGAATGAGTATCATAATATAGTATCACTTTATTGATGCAATACTCTCATGTTAATTCTGTTTAAATTAAAACAGATGATCTACAAAACAGAGAGTAATGCCTACCTATATTCATGCATTCCAATGAGGCACGAGCCCAGGTGTCCGACATGGAGGCCATGAAGGCGTAACAATGCCCTCTGAAAGGGATCCAGGTTTTGTGCTTTTTTGACTTGGGGCAGTTCCCAGGCATCTGAGGAGGATCTGTGGGAGCGACATCTGCGGGACAGTGGAAGGACATTAGCATATTATCTTACTCTTTATTAAATGGATTTAATGCACACCTTCCAGCCAATCAGAATTGAGTATTAAGACAGACAATGATATAAAGTAAATTATTTTCTATAGTTGAGCTTAGTGTGTGAAGGAAATGGTCACAAAAGCAATAACACAAAAGTTCTCAAGATAAATTATGCATGACGATCTAGATATTTATTGGATTAAATGATTGTGAATGAAATACCTGGGGATCGCTTGCACAGGGAATAATACGTGTTGTTGCATGTAGCCGTTTTCCAGTTGCCATCCGTATCAATATATACACAAGCTAAATTATTTTTGGGCTCTCCTGTTGCCCATTTGCTGTATTTTAGATCCCAGTTGTCCACCCAGCGGTAACGTCCACTTGTCTGAAGCAAAAAAAAAAAAAAATTCATGAGGCTCTTGATGTTAAAAACATCTTGTTAACAACATGTATGTAACCCTTGTACCCTGAAGGATAAATAAAAGAGCACTTATTCGGTCCATCAGGAGGGGAATGGCACAGCAACTCTTGTCCGTAGAAACTAAGGGTCCAACCACGGGCTGAAAGTTTGGCGGCAATTCGGTATGATTGTCACACAGAATGAACCGCTCTGCCATGCCCATCTCGGGACCGGGTTGAGGAGCCAGTGTTGAAGTGGCCTCATATGACGCAATCCGAGCGGTGTTACTGTGGCTGCAGATGCCATATGCCCCAGGAGCCTCTGAAAATGTTTCATTGGGACTGCTGTTCTGCCTCTAAAAGAATTCAAGCAGTTCTACACAGACTGGACACGCTCCTCTGTGAGACGTGCCATCAGATTGGCTGAGTCCAAGTCCATACCGAGAAAAGAGATCCTCTGCAAAGGGGAGAGTTTGCTCTTTTCCCAGTTGACCCAAAGTTCCAACTGGCTGAGATGACTGAGCACCTTTTCCCTGTGTTCGCACAAGAATCAGCCAGTTGTCGAGGGAGGTGAGAATGTTAACACCATGCTTTCTCATGGGAGCAAAGGACCCTTCGTCTCTACGGGCAGGTGTCCCCCTAGAACAAGTGTCCAGGCATGCTGTGCTATTCCCGGATGCTTCTGTCACCTGCTGGGGGGCCAAGTACAACGTGCATGCAGTCTCGGGTCTATGGACGGGGCCTCACGAATATGCATTTTCCCCAGTGAGCCTTCTCGCGCAGACAATGTGCAAAGTCAGGGAGGATGAGGAGCAGATCTTGCTATTTTCTTAATGAACTGTGTCCATTCATTTGCCAGAGGAGACCTGGCCCTCAACTGAGCCTGGGTTCTCCACAGGTTTTTTTCTCCAATGGAGTTTTTGTTCCTTGCCACTGTCGCCTATGGCTTGCTTGGTGGGGGCATTTAAATTGCAACTCATTCTCCTCACAACAGCCCCTCCCTGGCCCATTCCTCTTAGGAAGGTCCTGCTTTATCAGACATGGATCATCCTCTGGCTCCCATGTCCAGACCTCTGGAAACTCCATGTCTGGTCCCTGGATGGGACGCGGAGGTTCTAGGTAATCTATCCCAATCTGTGGTAAACATCACTTCAGCTAAAGCTCCCCTTTGTTAAGTGGTGCTCTTCCTACCGGGAATACCCCCAAAGTGTTCGATCAGTTTTTTGCTCTCCATTCTGCAGGATCGAGGATCACTATCGCCGCACATCACAATGCAGTTGGTGAATCTTTGTGTAAGCACGATCTGATCGTCGGGTTTCTGAGGTGGGCGAGAAGATTAAATCCACTTAGCTCTCACTCTGTACCCTCTTGGAACTTATCTTTCATTTTCTGTCAACGAATCGTGCCTAAAATTCGGGCTGGATAACTCTCACGTGATCCTGAGACCCCAGCCTGGATATGTGCCCAAGGATCCCACCACGCCCTATCCGGGAGCAGGTGGTGAACTTGCAAGCACTGCCCTCGGAGGAGACAGACCCAGCCCTGCGGTTATACATGGACAGAATGCAAAGCTTCAGGACCTTAGATCATCTCTTCATCTGTTATGGAGGCCAGTAAAAGCGAATAACTGTCTCCAAGCAGAGGATGGCCCACAGGATTGGCTTGCCCATTCGGGTTTAGAGTCCACTCCACCAGGTGTTGCCTCTTTGTATGCATTGGTGGAACCTGTGCTAGGCTTAGTTCCATATGTTGTGACTCCTATACGGCCGTCCCATATGTGTATTCTTCCACGATACAGCTCCCTACAGTGATTGGCCGGAGCCACCCCAGGGACATTCTGTATGTTGCGCTGCCCTAATTGGCCAGTCCATGTGTGTAACTGCCACATGATACCTCTCTTCAGGCTGAACGGACACATTTTCCCAGTGTTATCCAATAGTCACTGAATGGGTCTTGCAGAATGCAGTGATTGCTCTATGCGCAACTCTTCTGCCCTGAGAGCTTTTTCGCAGGGCACTGGAAGTGGCAGCAACTGTGGGGTTTTCCATAGGGATCCCAATTAGCCTGTGACGTCCGATGTATGCCGAACGTGACTGGCTGAAAGGGAACGTCTCAGTTACATGTGTAACCCTTGTTCCCTGAAGCAGTGAATGGAGACGCACATCCCATAGCCACAGTTGCTGTACCACCGCAGTATGGCCGAGACAGTAGCTCAGCTCCTCAGTGGAAAACAAATGTGCACTGCATCTATGTCTGCATTTATTCCTGCGCTGTGGGGCGCGAGATGCAAATCATGCACACCAATGTGCTCTCACAAGTGATCCCGATTCGTCTGTGACGTCCAACGTATGTCTCCGTTCCCTCTTTCAGGGGACGAGGGTTACATACATGTTTTCCAGCATCTTTTTTATATTTAAACCCTTTCCAGACTGTATGATTTTAAAATCCATCTTTTCACACTGAGGACAATTGAGGGACTCAAACACAACTATTAAAAATGTTTGAAACATTCACTGATGCTCCAGAAGGACACAGTCCATTAAGAGCCAGGATGAAAACTTTTGAACAGGATCGTTTTTTTTAAATTCAGCTATTTATTTGTCTTGTGGTCTTTTATGTAAAATATCTTATTCAGGACAGTACTAAATAAAAAAAATAACATGCATTTTGTATGATCCCTCTTATTTTGTTAAAATTAAAATTTTCACAGACTCTGCAATGGGTGTGTAAACTTTTGAGCAAAGACTTTATATAGCCCTCCGATTCACCAGGGCAATGGTAGGTAATGGAGCCACAGCGAGACCACAGTGTTAGTATAAAGCTGAAGAAGTAAAGATGCAACTTAGAGACTTCACATTAGACCCGCAGCCACGCCACACACTGTTGCATCTGGTCCCCCAAATTTTGTAATAGACCCAAAAGTCTATTACTGGAGCATCATTTGGAAATTGAAAAAAATAGCCTATAGAAAGTGGAATAAGAGAATAAAACATAATCTGTAAGGGAATAAGACATAATCTAACCTGAGCAGAAAAATCTGCATAGACATCTTCCTATGGGCTTTTGGGGGCGAGAACGGGACAAAATGTAAACGTTCAGGCGGGAGCGGGATAAAATGAAACCTTTTTGTATGGAAAATCTTAAGGAAGCGGCATTGAAAATCCATAATTTTTAATGTAACTAATCTGATTACCAATTATTTTCATTGATCACCTGAATACGGTTTTCTGAATTCTTTACAAAATAAAGTTAAAACAGACAAGGGTCTTAGTCTAAAATGAAAGTTGCCTGAGAGGTTTAGAAGATCTTTTATTCCTACGGCCATTAGGCTGTTTAACAGATCTTGATCTCGCAGAATTCTTTCTTTTCGCTATAACCTTACGAAAGACAGGTCATGCTGAGGTAATATTCTTATTTTTTGGTTTGTTTTGTGGTTATTTTAGTGAGCTATCCATTTGTATCATTTATATTTAGTTTGTATTTGAATTATTTATTTACACAAGGTGTCTTTTAAAAAATGTATGCTACTATGCCCTTTATTGTAGCCCTTTTAATAGGTTGTTGTGGCTGTGTTATCTATTTATTAGAAGTGTTTGTTTTAGTTAGGTGTTTGTGTGTAAATAATAAAAACAAGAACTCATACAGGGACATTTTTGGCTCATATAGCTTGATTTTTGGGGGGCATTTTTATTAATTTTGGTGGCATCAAGTCTGGCTAATCACCATCCCTCTTTTTCGAGCGCAAGCCGACGGAGGCTCTTTCTGATGTAAGGCCTGTTTCAAGTAAAACAGGGTGGAATAAAGCATCTGCTGTTGATGGACTGTTATTCCAGGATCCACAAGGATGTTGATCTAGGAAATGTTTATAATTTGGCAAAATCTTTGTACTGTATGCACACGGGAATTACAGATTTTCAAATGTGATTCTGTACCAGGTTGGTGTTGAGGCCGATCCACAAAGGCTCCTTCAGTTTGCTGACTCTAAGGATGGTGTAAGCCTGGCTGATGGAATCCCGCACACTGGCAAGGTCAGCGTCATCTGCTTTACACTGCCTCCTTGCTTCATCCCAGCTCATTTTCTCCATCTGCACCTTGTATGAATCATTTCCAAGTGAAGAAAAATGTTGCGACAATGCTGTGGTCACAGGATGAGCCAGCTGGGAGTCTAGAACACAAAGGTTACACACAGGTTACGTACATTAGGTGAAATACGCTTTGAAATGAGCATGGACCTGGTTAAACGTTACCAATAAACTGATTTGTGTTGTAATGTAATTAAAATAACATTTTACTACAGAGATTACCTTGAGCTGTGACCAGTGTATTTGTGAAGGTGTTAAAACTAAACTAAAATCATTGTGTTAATGTTTTGTTATATCAGGTACAATGTTTCCTCACTAACCTGTTGACCTCTTGCAGATGAAACCTCTTTGAACGTCGCAATATTCGACTTTCCACAGACCTGTCATCTTTCCTGGGTTTCTAACCATGACGACACAGTTAAATTTCTGGATGAAACAGAGTTCAGATTCACTAATTCAGCATTTTTTAAAAACAAACAAACAAACACAAGATGTTGTAAATGTAGCAAGATTACTTTGTAGAAGATATTGGAGTTCACATTCACAACTGGGTTCAACAACACCACAACTGAGTCTCGCTGTTGTTTTTACTGCTTACTGCTTCTCAAAGGTTAGTTTATAAAGGTTCCAATGTTTTTTGCACCAATAAATGTGTAATTCCAATATTTGTAAAAAGATAATTTTCCATCCTCATTTTCACTCAATCTTAAGGAGTATGACCTCTTGCAGAAACTAAAGTAAATGTCCACTGCTATCCATGCCCTGTTTTACAGCACGTTGTGTGTTTTGATACTGGATGGCAATTGCGCTGTGATACAGCCATATTTGTTTGAGGCTGAAACAGAAGAAATCGAAACAACCGGGTGTGTACTGATTTTATTAACAGCGTTTAAACTGACATAAACATCTCATCTCAAAAGAGAAAGTGATATATCTTTATAGATACGGGATAGCCTTTGTCAGCAATATAGTGTGAATACCTGCCTCTGAAATATAGTAGTCAAACCTGGAAGACCCTTCTGGGAGTTCTGAAGGTTGACCCTTGGCCCAGTTTGTGTAGCTGACACCTTTACCATCAGTCCATAAAAAACTCATCTCCACATTGACATCATTAAAACCAATCCATACGGCGTCATCTGAACCAAGCATTACTGTAGTAAGGAATGCTGCAAAAAAGAATCAAAAGCTATATTTTATTAATTTTGTGATCGGCTGGTTTCTTAGCAGAATTTTTATTTTCTGTGTGGACAGACAAATTGAATATTGTTGTAAACTTACCTGTTGTGTCTGGTAAGAGCCTGGTATTATATTGAAGTTCAAGTTTAAAGAGTTCTTTATGTCACTTACAGGCTCAGAGGACCAAGGTGGAGATGGAGGAACAGAGGACCAGGGCAGGCTCGGAGAACTAAGGTAAAGCCAGAGGACCGTGGTGAAGCCAGAGGAACAGAAGACCAGGGCAGGCTCGGAGGACCAAGGTGGAGATGGAGGAACAGAGGACCAGGGAAGGCTTGGAGGACCAAGGTGGAGATGGAGGAACAGAGGACCAGGGCAGGCTCGGAGAACTAAGGTAAAGCCGGAGGACCGTGGTGAAGCCAGAGGAACAGAAGACCAGGGCAGGCTTGGAGGACCAAGGTGGAGATGGAGGAACAGAGGACCAGGGCAGGCTCGGAGAACTAAGGTAAAGCCGGAGGACCGTGGTGAAGCCAGAGGAACAGAAGACCAGGGCAGGCTTGGAGGACCAAGGTGGAGATGGAGGAACAGAGGACCAGGGCAGGCTCGGTGAACTAAGGTAAAGCCGGAGGACCGTGGTGAAGCCAGAGGAACAGAAGACCAGGGCAGGCTTGGAGGACCAAGGTGGAGATGGAGGAACAGAGGACCAGGGCAGGCTTGGAGGACCAAGGTGGAGATGGAGGAACAGAGGACCAGGGCAGGCTCGGAGAACTAAGGTAAAGCCAGAGGACCGTGGTGAAGCCAGAGGAACAGAAGACCAGGGCAGGCTTGGAGGACCAAGGTGGAGATGGAGGAACAGAGGACCAGGGAAGGCTTGGAGGACCAAGGTGGAGATGGAGGAACAGAGGACCAGGGAAGGCTTGGAGGACCAAGGTGGAGATGGAGGAACAGAGGACCAGGGCAGGCTCGGAGAACTAAGGTAAAGCCGGAGGACCGTGGTGAAGCCAGAGGAACAGAAGACCAGGGCAGGCTTGGAGGACCAAGGTGGAGATGGAGGAACAGAGGACCAGGAAAGGCTTGGAAGACCAAGGTGAAGACGGAGGATTGGAGGACCAACGTAATGCTGGATGCTCAGATAACCAAAGTGGAGCTGATGGGAGTGAGGATAATAGTGGAAATGGAGGAATGGAGTACTCCAGTGGAGTCAAAGGGGTGGAGGGCCCTTGTGCAGCTAAAGGGCCATAATTCTGTGGTAGAGCCAGGTGGATGATGCTTGGCTGAGCAAGAGTGCTTATATTCTCGAACAGTTCCTTAAATGCTTGGTCTGTATCAGCTTGTGTGGGAAGGTACTGTACATGTGATGATGACTGCATCAATTCCCTGTAGCCAGAATGGTCGACACAGTACAGTGAGGTATTCCAGATCAGGGGAGAAAAAGGACTTGATAGAATACATTTTCTATACACACAATACATTTTCCCTGAGAGGTCCAAGCGGTGCATGTGGGCGTGATGGCTGAGTCTGGAATCTCTGCATTCTTTCAAGTTTCCGTGAGGCAAATAATGCAGCAATCCCTTGCCTCTCGTTAGTATGAGAATCAAACTTACATAGCTTTTTATCAAGTGACTGTACACTGGGCAGAAGAATTGTGTTTACAAATCAAAAAATGATTTGCCCAAAAAGAATGATTAATTCTCGATGTAGACTTTGATATACGTATGGTCTCTCATATTCAGGTTAGCAGTCGCAAAATACAAGACAAACCGTGTTCTGTGTGGGTTTAATACAGAATGCTACTTGGATGTCTTAAATACGAGATGATTCGGTTTTATATGAAACGGTTGGTAAATGTGTCTGTGCTTCTGGCTACCAGAAAGCAATTGAATACACCCATGTTTCTGCCAGAGAACGTGGCTTATGTTTGCAGTTTTCTTTGTGCATATGCGCTGAAAAAGGATAGGTAACTAAATTTACAGCACTGTGTGGAGCAAGTCGCTTGCTGTCGATGCCGCAGGTGTACAGTTACGCCGCTAACACAGTGCATGCAAACACAAATGGCGCTTCTTCTTCAGCAGATTTATTACAATAACCAGCTTTTGGAGTGCATGTAAAAGTGTCAAAAGTGTAATGCTCACCTTGCTCTTCATGACTCCGAATGGACACCAGGTTCCCACCATGTGAAATGCAGTGGTCCCAAGCTATATGCCATGTCATCGCATTATTAAAAAGCTTGTAACACTTTTGGAAAATACAAGTGCTTTGAATTAGAATGTGCAGATTCCATGTGGGCCTGGTAATATTATGATTTTATGAGGAAATTACTTACTTTGCCCTGAAACCTGGTCCATTCTGGAGTACAGCCTCCTGGTGCTACAGTGGAAGGCGACATGGTGGCGTTGACAAAGTCTGAACTTCTTTTACAGATAGAGGGCAATGCCACACCACAGTTAATATCATTCCAGAATCCTTTAAAATAAAACATATTGCTAATTACTATTAAATACTTTCTGCAGGGAATAGAGAATAATGCAGCTAAAAAAACTATTCTTGGCAAATGTATCACATAAGATTGTTGGTGCAATATAAGAACACTGAATTAATGTTATAAGCTTATGTAAAACTATACCCATTAATCAATATTACAGTTTTTTACAGTCGCTAACAAGCGTTTGTATAATCAGTTGTCACATTTTCAAAACTCTAAACACAATTAGAACAACATCGGTCTTTTGTGGCCATACCATACACACATTTCTTGTTGTTTTCACACAATATGCAGTCAGTGAACATATTTCTACACTGCTTACATTTTCTTAACAGACAAGCTATACGAATGGTAACAGACAGCAACCCACAATAGCAAAAACAATATTCCAAACCTTAGATACAGTATAAAAACCTCTGCTTCTGCAATGATATCAGTTCAAAACCAATATATCTCATCTGATAATAAACAAACAATTGAATAATTGACAAACATGATTATGTTGGATCAATTGGGACAACCACAGCTGATTCCAGTCTGGCTTAGACTATTACATTGACAGACTTTGAGAAGTTTGAGGAGTGATGTTTTTGGAAACATAAACAGAAAAAGACAAATGCTGTAATGTCTGGACGAGGAAGAGTAAGAGCAAGGGGCCCAGGGAGATGTGCAGTGAGAGGAGCAGGGCCAGGGAGATGTGCAGTGAGAGATGCAGGTGCAGGTGCAGTGAGAGATGCAGGTGCAGGTGCAGTGAGAGATGCAGGTGCAGGTGCAGTGAGAGATGCAGGTGCAGTGAGAGGTGCAGGTGCAGGAGAGGTGCAGTGAGAAGTGCATGTGCAGGGAGAGATCCAGTTAGAGGTGCAGTGAGAGATGCAGGTGCAGGGAGAGATGCAGTGAGAGATGCAGGTGCAGTGAGAAATGCAGTGAGAGATGCAGTGAGAAGTGCATGTGCAGGGAGAGATCCAGTGAGAGGTGCAGTGAGAGATGCAGGTGCAGGGAGAGATGCAGTGAGAGATGCAGGTGCAGTGAAAGGTGCAGGTGCAGGGAGAGATGCAGTGAGAGATGCAGGTGCAGTGAGAGGTGCAGGTGCAGGGAGAGATGCAGTGAGAGATGCAGGTGCAGTGAGAGATGCAGGTGCAGGGAGAGATGCAGTGAGAGATGCAGTGAGAGATGCAGGTGCAGTGAGAGGAGCAGTGAGAGATGCAGGTGCAGGGAGAGATGCAGTGAGAGATGAAGGTGCAGGGAGAGGTGCAGGTGCAGTGAGAGATGCAGGTGCAGGGAGAGGTGCAGTGATAGATGCAGGTGCAGGGAGAGGAGCAGTGAGAGATGCAGGTGCAGGGAGAGATGCAGTGAGAGGTGCAGGTGCAGGGAGAGATGCAGTGAGAGGTGCAGGTGCAGTGAGAGGAGCAGTGAGAGACGCAGGTGCAGGGAGAGGTGCAGGTGCAGTGAGAGATGCAGGTGCAGGGAGAGGTGCAGTGAGAGATGCAGGTGCAGGGAGAGGAGCAGTGAGAGATGCAGGTGCAGGGAGAGATGCAGTGAGACGTGCAGGTGCAGGGAGAGATGCAGTGAGAGGTGCAGGTGCAGTGAGAGGAGCAGTGAGAGACGCAGGTGCAGGGAGAGGTGCAGGTGCAGTGAGAGATGCAGGTGCAGGGAGAGATGCAGTGAGAGATGCAGGTGCAGGGAGAGGTGCAGCGAGAGATGCAGGTGCCGGGAGAGGTGCAGGGAGAGATACAGTGAGAGATTCAGGTGCAGGGAGAGATGCAGTGAGAGATGCAGGTGCAGGGAGAGATGCAGTGAGAGGTGCAGGTGCAGTGAGATGAGCAGTGAGAGATGCAGGTGCAGGGAGGGATGCAGTGAGAGATGCAGGTGCAGGGAGAGATGCAGTGAGAGGTGCAGGTGCAGGGAGAGGTGCAGGTGCAGTGAGAGGTGCAGGTGCAGGGAGAGATGCAGGGAGAGATACAGTGAGAGGTGCAGGTGCAGTGAGAGGAGCAGTGAGAGACGCAGGTGCATGGAGAGATGCAGTGAGAGATGCAGGTGCAGGGAAAGATGCAGTGAGAGATGCAGTGAGAGGTGCAGGTGCAGTGAGAGGAGCAGTGAGAGACGCAGGTGCAGGGAGAGGTGCAGTGAGAGGTGCAGGGAGAGATGCAGGTGCAGTGAGATGAGCAGTGATTGACGCAGGTGCAGGGAAAGGTGCAGTGAGAGGTGCAGGGAGAGATGCAGGGAGAGATGCAGGTGCATGGAGAGATGCAGTTGGAGATGCAGGTGCAGGGAGAGATGCAGGGAGAGATGCAGTGAGAGGTGCAGGTGCAGTGAGAGGAGCAGTGAGAGACGCAGGTGCAGGGAGAGGTGCAGGTGCAGTGAGAGATGCAGGTGCAGGGAGAGATGCAGTGAGAGATGCAGGTGCAGGGAGAGGTGCAGCGAGAGATGCAGGTGCCGGGAGAGGTGCAGGGAGAGATGCAGTGAGAGATTCAGGTGCAGGGAGAGGTGCAGTGAGAGGTGCAGGGAGAGATGCAGGGAGAGATGCAGGTGCAGGGAGAGATGCAGTGAGAGATGCAGGTGCAGGGAGAGATGCAGTGAGAGATGCAGGTGCAGGGAGAGATGCAGTGAGAGATGCAGGTGCAGGGAGAGATGCAGTGAGAGATGCAGGTGCAGGGAGAGATGCAGTGAGAGATTCAGGTGCAGGGAGAGGTGCAGTGAGAGGTGCAGGGAGAGATGCAGGTGCAGGGAGAGATGCAGGTGCAGGGAGAGGTGCATGTGCAGTGAGAGATGCAGGTGCAGGGAGAGGTGCAGTGAGAGATGCAGTTGCAGGGAGAGGTGCAGTGAGAGATGCAGGTGCAGTGAGAGATGCAGGTGCCGGGAGAGGTGCCGGGAGAGGTGCAGTGAGAGATACAGGTGCAGGGAGAGATGCAGGTGCAGGGAGAAATGCAGTGAGAGATGCAGGTGCAGGGAGAGATGCAGTGAGAGATGCAGGTGCAGGGAGAGATGCAGTGAGGTGCAGGTGCAGGAGAGATGCAGTGAGAGATGCAGGTGCAGGGAGATGCAGTGAGAGGTGCAGGTGCAGGGAGAGATGCAGTGAGAGATGCAGGTGCAGGGAGACATGCAGTGAGAGATGCAGGTGCAGGGAGAGATGCAGTGAGAGATGCAGGTGCAGGGAGTGGTGCAGTGAGATATGCAGGTGCAGGGAGAGATGCAGTGAGAGATGCAGGTGCAGGGAGAGATGCAATGAGAGATGCAGGTGCAGGGAGAGATGTAGTGAGAGATGCAGTTGCAGGGAGAGATGCAGTGAGAGATGCAGGTGCAGTGAGAGATGCAGTGAGAGATGCAGGTGCCGGGAGAGGTGCAGGAGAGATGCAGTGAGAGATGCAGGTGCAGTGAGAGATGCAGGTGCGGGGAGAGATGCAGTGAGAGGTGCAGGTGCAGTGAGATGAGCAGTGAGAGACGCAGGTGCAGGGAGAGGTGCAGGTGCAGTGAGAGATGCAGGTGCAGGGAGAGGTGCAGTGAGAGGTGCAGGTGCAGGGAGAGGAGCAGTGAGAGATGCAGTGAGAGATTCAGGTGCAGGGAGAGGTGCAGTGAGAGATGCAGGTGCAGGGAGAGATGCAGGTGCAGGGAGAGTTGCAGGGAGAGATGCAGGTGCAGGGAGAGATGCAGGTGCAGTGAGAGATGCAGGTGCAGGGAGGGATGCAGTGAGAGATGCAGGAGCAGGGAGGGATGCAGTGAGAGATGCAGGTGCAGGGAGAGATGCAGGTGCAGTGAGAGATGCAGGTGCAGGGAGGGATGCAGTGAGAGATGCAGGTGCAGGGAGAGATGCAGGTGCAGTGAGAGATGCAGGTGCAGGGAGGATGCAGTGAGAGATGCAGGTGCAGTGAGAGATGCAGGTGCAGTGAGAGATGCAGGTGCAGGGAGGATGCAGTGAGAGATGCAGGTGCAGGGAGAGATGCAGGTGCAGTGAGAGATGCAGGTGCAGGGAGGATGCAGTGAGAGATGCAGGTGCAGGAGAGATGCAGTGAGAGATGCAGGTGCAGTGAGAGATGCAGTGAGAGATGCAGTGAGAGATGCAGGTGCAGGAGAGATGCAGTGAGAGATGCAGGTGCAGTGAGAGATGCAGTGAGAGATGCAGGTGCAGGAGAGATGCAGTGAGAGATGCAGGTGCAGGAGAGATGCAGTGAGAGATGCAGGTGCAGGGAGTGATGCAATGAGAGATGCAGGTGCAGGAGAGATGTAGTGAGAGACGCAGGTGCAGGGAGGGATGCAGTGAGAGATGCAGGTGCAGGAGAGATGTAGTGAGAGACGAGGTGCAGGGAGGATGCAGTGAGAGATGCAGGTGCAGGAGAGATGCAGTGAGAGATGCAGGTGCAGGGAGGATGCAGTGAGAGATGCAGGTGCAGGAGAGATGCAGTGAGAGATGCAGGTGCAGTGAGAGGTGCAGGAGAGATGCAGTGAGAGATGCAGGTGCAGGGAGTGATGCAATGAGAGATGCAGGTGCAGGGAGAGATGCAGTGAGAGATGCAGGTGCAGGGAGTGATGCAGTGAGAGATGCAGGTGCAGGAGTGATGCAGTGAGAGGTGCAGGTGCAGGGAGAGATGTAGTGAGAGACGGTGCAGGGAGAGATGCAGTGAGAGATGCAGGTGCAGGGAGAGATGTAGTGAGAGACGCAGGTGCAGGGAGGGATGCAGTGAGAGATGCAGGTGCAGGGAGAGATGCAGTGAGAGATGCAGGTGCAGGGAGGGATGCAGTGAGAGATGCAGGTGCAGGGAGAGATGCAGTGAGAGATGCAGGTGCAGTGAGAGATGCAGGGAGAGATGCAGGTGCAGGGAGAGATGCAGTGAGAGATGCAGGTGCAGGGAGAGATGCAGTGAGAGATGCAGGTGCAGGGAGAGATGCAGTGAGAGATGCAGGTGCAGTGAGAGGTGCAGGAGAGATGCAGTGAGAGATGCAGGTGCAGGAGTGATGCAATGAGAGATGCAGGTGCAGGGAGATGCAGTGAGAGATGCAGGTGCAGGGAGATGCAGTGAGAGATGCAGGTGCCGGGAGAGGTGCAGTGAGAGATGCAGGTGCAGGGAGAGATGCAGGTGCAGTGAGAGATGCAGGTGCAGGGAGAGATGCAGTGAGAGATGCAGGTGTCCAGGTATAGTATGTCCGACAATATGTCCAGGTATAGTGTATATTCAATTCAATGTCCAGTTCTATAAGCTTTGCACTTTGCAAGTAGGTAACCTACACAGTAATAGGTCACAGTATAGTATGGTATACAGTAATGACATGATTTACATACACTTTTTTTTAGAGAGTTATGGAATTGGAGGCCAACCAGGCCCCTCATGAATTCATATACATAGATGAGGCAGGATTCAATCTGGCCAAAAGGCGTCGTCGTGGATGAAATGTAATTGGAAAAAGGGCCACAGTTGATGTGCCAGGACAGAGAGGGGCAAACATTACCATGTGTGCAGCAATTGCAAATGCAGGATTACTCCTTCACAGATGTCAGGTTGGACCCTATAATACCGAGCGCCTCCTTGCCTTTCTCAATGATCTCCACCAGCGCCTGGTTCCAGAGCAGGATCAGGAGGGTGAGATCATGAGCACCTTTGTAATTACCTGGGACAATGTGGCTTTCCATCATTCTCAAGCAATAACAACATGGTTTGAAGTCCATCCAAGACTGGTAAGTCTTTTCCTTCCACCCTATTCACCTTTCCTCAACCCCATAGAGGAGTTATTTTCTGCATGGAGGTGGAAGGTTTATGACCATCAACCACATGGCCAGATGTCCCTCCTTGAAGCCATGGATGCTGGCTGCAGGGACATCACAGTTCATGATTGCCAAGGGTGGATCTGACATACCAAGCGGTTTTATCCCAGGTGCATCGCCTTGGATAATACCCGATGTGATGTTGATGAAAACATGTGGCCTATTCCTGAAGATCGCAGAGATTAGATACAATAATTTTGTGCTTTTTTCCCCCCTCCTTTATATCTGGGCTTTTTGCTGTTGTTTTTTTGTTCAGAATGCTCTTGTGTATTTCATGGATATTTTGTTCACTGTAAGCAATACTGTAAAACTGTTTCTGTTCTATCATACCATGTTTCTACTGTACCTCCTGTAGTAAACAGTAAAGAAAAAAAACTGATTTGCTTTTTACTGGAATGCTTTTGAATGTGAAAATTACTGTACATGTGGACATACAGTTCCCAACCAAGAAATGTAGTGTAAAAACGGTGGATTGTTGTTTTGCATGCAAATACCTGTAAAACTGAAACATAAAAGTCTATGTAGTTTTTGTAATGTTAACAATAGCCAGTATTTTGAAACCTGGTGTACTTTGATTGACTGCATGTACCTTGTGAAGTGAAAACAAGTGTTATTCTATGACTTCATTATTATTTCATTTTGAGGCAGATTTCTAGTGTTTTGGTAAAGTTAGTGTGTGCTGAGAAAGATGTGTTCTATTTTGAAATGAAGAGTTAGTATATATTTAACAATGTGTGTTTTTGAGAAGAAAATTATCAATTTGGCCAATTGTGTTTTGTAGGTGTGAGTCTGTGTTAAGAGTTTAGAAAAAGTATCTGAAGTATGGATAAGCGCTTGTTAGCGATTGAAAAAAACTGTAATTACACTAATAGAAGTATAAATCAAAAATGTTTAGGGAAGTGGGAAAGTGTATGTTTAAAAGTGGAGTTGAACACAGCCTTGGAGCTGATGAGTTGAATCAGGCATGTGTGCTTAGAGAGACATCTGTTTTAAAAACTGAAAACGTTGTATGTGTTTTGGCCATTCATTAACACAATGGCAATACATGTTCTTTGCATCCCATCCATGAGAGCACCTTACGAGAGAACATTCAACCTTTGTGGTCGGATTTTGGAGGAGAGACGTTCGGTAATGAAACTGTCGACATTCTGTTCTTGCATGGATGTTAAAAAAAATATTTAATTTTGAAGTAGCTATAGCTAGTAAGCTAACCATTTTTGTTTATTGTTTTTTTGGCTTATCATTTTGAGTGACAGAAGTCGTAATTGATTTAGCCTTTTTTTCTCTGTTACATGTCTTATGGTTCTGAAAGTATCATGATAAGAAAATTAACGTATAGCCAAAATTTTATATTTGTTATCCCAGTCACTCTTTTTAGGGGAAATTTAAATCTGGAAATGAGTTCTAAATTTAGCGGGATCGGTCGGGCCGGGAAGAAATCATTCCAAGCGGTAAGCGGGAGAACACAAAGTGAATTTTGAGCGGGAGCAGGTGGGTGAAGAATAAAACCTAGCAGGAGTGGGATGAAAAAACCTCTAATGTCATGCGCATGCATTTCTTTACAAAGTGTTATTGCCATCTACTGGTCAGGCAGCAGAATACAGTGTTTTTAGTTGTTACGCGGATCCGTGTGAACGGGGATCTGCAGGAGTGAACACCCTTGCTTTACGCCACACTGACATGTTTCTCTATATAGGAATAATACTGATGAGGAGTCCTTACCCATACTCTTGTAAATGGTCACACAGTTCTCATCATTATTGGCAAAATTTGGTTCATTTTGATGCCATGCCGTGTATACAACAGGCGAACCATCCACCCAGCTATAAATAGAACAAAAACCCTGTTATAAAACCAGCACAAATGTACTTAAATTAAACAATTCCTTGCTAAAAGTAACTAGTTTATGCACACTGTATCCAACTCTTTCATACTCACCTAAATGATTTGTCCAGCTCCACCCTCATCCCAATGTAGTATTGACCCTCTGACCTCCTAGATATCTGTAAAACAGTGTCAGTGGCCATACTGAATAATGCAATAAATGGTACAACATTAACTGATAGAGTTTGAGTGATTCCCCTGTGAGCTCATTACAGTAATTTACCTGCTTCCATAAAAACTTCCTCTCTGTTTGACCACTAATGACAACAAGATCGGCATGATTCTTCTTGCAGAAGGAACGAGCGTCTTCCATAGACAGAAGGTCATCATTAATGAAGTACTGACTGCCGTTGTACTGGATCCAGCCATCAGATGTCATGTTATATCCCACTGCAGAATAAAAAGACATAACTTATAAATTGTCACATGTCTGTCAAATAGCCATTCAAAACACAAAGTTTCACATTCTTAAAAGCCCAATAAAACAAAACAACAAAACAAAATAAAATACAAAATTAATAGACACAACAATACAATGTTAGGATACAGCTTGAGTTTTTTTAATTTATGATTAATGGGTACATGATTGTATCGATTTTAGCCATAATTTTATTTTATATTTAAAACAAGTAAATGAACTGATGTCTCTAATCTCATTTGGGACTGAATTCCAATACTTAGAGGCTCTTATAGAGAAGGCTGATCTACCAAACTCAGTACGGCACAGTGACCTCTACTGTTTGCCCTGGTAGTTCTCCGACTATCTGAGAGCAATAATATGAACTCCTTTAATGGAGGTGCAGCCAGATTATTAATTACTCTGTAAAATAAACAAACATCAGTAAAGCACATAAAATTGTCAAAAGTCAAGAGTTTGTGCTTTTTAATGATATTACAATAGTGATAACCTGATGGCTTTTTATCTAATACTTTGAGAGTTTGTTTATATAGCATTTGTAGTGGAGCAAGTATTATTTTTCCGGTTTGTGACCAACTTGTGATGCAGTGTGTAAAATGTGCAAAAATCATTGAGTGCATATACAATTTGGCAGCATCTAGAGGTAACTGATTACGAATGTGTCTAAAATTTCTCAAATTAAATTTAACAGTGTTACAAACCTGCTTTATATGTTTCTTAAAAGACAACTGTGAATCAAGAGTAACTCCCAGGTATTTAAAATGTGAGACAATCTGGATTTTTTCCCCTTTTACAACCACATCTGGCTGATTTTCATTTTTCCTTATATAAAAATACATACACGCATACATGACGTCTAGCGTCAATGAAGACTCAGAAAACCAGGTAGCAATTTTTGCCATTGCTGTTGTTAATTTGGTTGGCAATTCATATCTGTCTCTTCCATATCCAAGAATGACCGTGTCATCTGCATACATTTGGGTGTCAACTTCGGGACATGCTAGTGGTAGATCGTTAACATATAGACTAAATAACAAAGGTCCTAAGACTGAGCCTTGCGGGACACCAACAGAGCAGCTTCTGAAAGATGACATTTTATTCCCAACTCTGGTGCTTTGTCTTCTCATGGTGAGATAAGACTCCATCCATTTCATAGCATCATCAGAAAAAATTAATTTTGACAACTTAGAAAGAAGAACATTATGATTTACTGTATCGAAAGCTTTTCTTAAATCCAGAAAAACTGCTCCAACAGCACTCCCACTGTCTAGTTTCGATTTGATTTTTTCAACAAAATAGCAAGTAGCCATTTCAGTCGAGTAATTTTTCCTTAAACCAAATTGCATTGGATAAAGTATTTGTCCAGAATTTAAAAAGTCGGTTAACTGCTCAGTTACCACTTTTTCTGCAATCTTTGATGCCACAGGCAAAATGCTGATTGGTCTATAGTTAGCTACATCAGTAGGTTCCCCTGCCTTGAAAATCGGAACTAACACAGCATTTTTCCAGGCAGATGGGAAAATTGATTGCTTTATCTATAAATTAACTAGGTGTGTAAAGGGGGTGCTAAGGGAGTCAATATTATTCTTTAAAAATGTTGAATCCATTGACCAGCATCCAGTGATGGCTCCAGCCCCTGACCAGCATCCAGTGATGGCTCCAGCCCTGACCAGCATCCAGTGATGGCTTCAGCCCTGACCAGCATCCAGTGATGGCTCCAGCCCTGACCAGCATCCAGTGATGGCTTCAGCCCCTGACCAGCATCCAGTGATGGCTCCAGCCCCTGACCAGCATCCAGTGATGGCTTCAGCCCTGACCAGCATCCAGTGATGGCTCCAGCCCCTGACCAGCATCCAGTGATGGCTCCAGTCTCTGACCAGCATCCAGTGATGGCTCCAGTCCTGACCAGAGTCCAGTGATGGCTCCAGCCCCTGACCAGAGTCCAGTGATGGCTCCAGCCCTGACGAGCATCCAGTGATGGCTCCAGCCCCTGACCAGCATCCAGTGATGGCTTCAGCCCTGACCAGCATCCAGTGATGGCTCCAGCCCCTGACCAGCATCCAGTGATGGCTTCAGCCCTGACCAGCATCCAGTGATGGCTCCAGCCCTGACCAGAGTCCAGTGATGGCTCCAGCCCCTGACCAGAGTCCAGTGATGGCTCCAGCCCCTGACCAGCATCCAGTGATGGCTCCAGCCCCTGACCAGCATCCAGTGATGGCTTCAGCTCCTGACCAGAGTCCAGTGATCTCTCCAGCCCCTGACCAACATCCAGTGATGGCTTCAGCCCCTGACCAGCATCCAGTGATGGCTCCAGCCCCTGACCAGCATCCAGTGATGGCTCCAGCCTCTGACCAGCATCCAGTGATGGCTCCAGCCCCTGACCAGAGTCCAGTGATGGCTCCAGCCCCTGACCAGAGTCCAGTGATGGCTCCAGCCCCTGACCAGCATCCAGTGATGGCTCCAGCCCCTGACCAGCATCCAGTGATGGCTTCAGCCCCTGACCAGCATCCAGTGATGGCTCCAGCCCCTGACCAGCATCCAGTGATGGCTTCAGCCCTGACCAGCATCCAGTGATGGCTCCAGTCCCTGACCAGAGTCCAGTGATGGCTCCAGCCCCTGACCAGAGTCCAGTGATGGCTCCAGCCCCTGACCAGCATCCAGTGATGGCTCCAGCCCTGACCAGCATCCAGTGATGGCTCCAGCCCCTGACCAGCATCCAGTGATGGCTCCAGTCTCTGACCAGCATCCAGTGATGGCTCCAGTCCCTGACCAGCGTCCAGTGATGGCTCCAGCCCCTGACGAGCATCCAGTGATGGCTCCAGCCCCTGACCAGCATCCAGTGATGGCTCCAGTCCCTGACCAGCATCCAGTGATGCTCCAGCCCCTGACCAGCATCCAGTGATGCTCCAGCCCCTGACCAGCATCCAGTGATGGCTCCAGTCCCTGACCAGCATCCAGTGATGGCTCCAGTCCCTGACCAGCATCCAGTGATGCTCCAGCCCCTGACCAGCATCCAGTGATGCTCCAGCCCCTGACCAGCATCCAGTGATGGCTCCAGCCCCTGACCAGCATCCAGTGATGGCTCCAGCCCCTGACCAGCATCCAGTGATGCTCCAGTCCCTGACCAGCATCCAGTGATGGCTCCAGTCCCTGACCAGCATCCAGTGATGGCTCCAGTCCCTGACCAGCATCCAGTGATGGCTCCAGCCCCTGACCAGCATCCAGTGATGGCTCCAGCCCCTGACCAGCATCCAGTGATGCTCCAGTCCCTGACCAGCATCCAGTGATGACTCCAGCCCCTGACCAGCATCCAGTGATGCTCCAGTCCCTGACCAGCATCCAGTGATGGCTCCAGCCCCTGACCAGCATCCAGTGATGGCTCCAGTCCCTGACCAGCATCCAGTGATGGCTCCAGCCCCTGACCAGCATCCAGTGATGGCTCCAGCCCCTGACCAGCATCCAGTGATGGCTCCAGTCCCTGACCAGCATCCAGTGATGGCTCCAGCCCTGACCAGCATCCAGTGATGGCTCCAGCCCTGACCAGCATCCAGTGATGGCTCCAGCTCCTGACCAGCATCCAGTGATGCTCCAGTCCCTGACCAGCATCCAGTGATGGCTCCAGCCCCTGACCAGCATCCAGTGATGCTCCAGCCCCTGACCAGCATCCAGTGATGGCTCCAGCCCTGACGAGCATCCAGTGATGGCTCCAGCCCCTGACGAGCATCCAGTGATGGCTCCAGCCCCACGAGCATCCAGTGATGGCTCCAGCCCCTGACCAGCATCCAGTGATGGCTCCAGTCCCTGACCAGCATCCAGTGATGGCTCCAGTCCCTGACCAGCATCCAGTGATGGCTCCAGCCCCTGACCAGCATCCAGTGATGGCTCCAGCTCCTGACCAGCATCCAGTGATGGCTCCAGCCCCTGACAAGCATCCAGTGATGGCTCCAGCCCTGACCAGCATCCAGTGATGGCTTCAGCCCCTGACAAGCATCCAGTGATGGCTCCAGCCCCTGACCAGCATCCAGTGATGGCTCCATCTCCTGACCAGCGTCCAGTGATGGCTCCAGCCCCTGACCAGTTTCCAGTGATGGCTCCAGTCCCTGACCAGCATCCAGTGATGGCTCCAGCCCCTGACCAGCATCCAGTGATGGCTCCAGCCCCTGACCAGCATCCAGTGATGGCTCCAGCTCCTGAGCAGCATCCAGTGATGGCTCCAGCCACTGACCAGTTTCCAGTGATGGCTCCAGTCCCTGACCAGCATCCAGTGATGGCTCCAGCCCTGACCAGCATCCAGTGATGGCTCCAGCCCCTGACCAGCATCCAGTGATGGCTCCATCCCTGACCAGCATCCAGTGATGCTCCAGCCCTGACGAGCATCCAGTGATGGCTCCAGCCCCTGACCAGCATCCAGTGATGCTCCAGCCCCTGACTAGCATCCAGTGATGCTCCAGCCCTGACGAGCATCCAGTGATGGCTCCAGCCCTGACCAGCATCCAGTGATGGCTCCAGCCCCTGACCAGCATCCAGTGATGGCTCCAGCCCCTGACCAGCATCCAGTGATGGCTCCAGCCCCTGACTAGCATCCAGTGATGGCTCAAGCCCCTGACCAGCATCCAGTGATGGCTTCAGCCCTGACCAGCATCCAGTGATGGCTCCAGCCCCTGACCAGCATCCAGTGATGGCTCAAGCCCCTGACGAGCAACCAGTGATGGCTCCAGCCCCTGACCAGCATCCAGTGATGGCTTCAGCCTGACCAGCATCCAGTGATGGCTCCAGCCCCTGACCAGCATCCAGTGATGGCTTCAGCCCCTGACCAGCATCCAGTGAAGGCTCCAGCCCTGACCAGCATCCAGTGATGGCTTCAGCCCTGACCAGCATCCAGTGATGGCTCCAGCCCCTGACCAGCATCCAGTGAAGGCTCCAGTCCTGACCAGTGTCCAGTGATGGCTCCATCCCTGACCAGCATCCAGTGATGGCTCCAGCCCCTGACCAGCATCCAGTGATGGCTTCAGCCCCTGACCAGCATCCAGTGATGGCTCCAGCCCCTGACCAGCATCCAGTGATGGCTTCAGCCCCTGACCAGCATCCAGTGATGGCTCCAGTCCCTGACCAGCATCCAGTGATGGCTCCAGCCCCTGACCAGCATCCAGTGATGGCTCCAGCCCCTGAACAGAGTCCAGTGATAACTCCATCCCCTGACCAGCATCCAGTGATGCTCCAGTCCCTGACAAGCATCCAGTGATGGCTCCAGCCCCTGACCAGCATCCAGTGATGGCTCCAGTCCCTGACCAGCATCCAGTGATGGCTCCAGCCACTGACCAGCATCCAGTGATGGCTCCAGCCCCTGACCAGCATCCATTGATGGCTCCAGCCCTGACCAGCATCCAGAGATGGCTCCAGTCACTGACCAGCATCCAGTGATGGCTCCAATCCATGACCAGCATCCAGTGATGGCTCCAGCCCCTGACCAGCATCCAGTGATGGCTCCAGCCCCTGACCAGCATCCAGTGATGGCTCCAGCCCCTGACCAGCATCCAGTGATGGCTCCAGCCCCTGACCAGCATCCAGTGATGGCTCCAGTCCCTGACTAGCATCCAGTGATGGCTTCAGCCCCTGACCAGCATCCAGTGATGGCTCCAATCCATGACCGGCATCCAGTGATGGCTCCAGCCCCTGACCAGCATCCAGTGATGGCTCCAGCTCCTGGCGAGCATCCAGTGATGGCTCAAGTCCCTGACTAGCATCCAGTGATGGCTTCAGCCCTGACCAGCATCCAGTGATGGCTCCAATCCATGACCGGCATCCAGTGATGGCTCCAGCCCCTGACCAGCATCCAGTGATGGCTCCAGCTCCTGGCGAGCATCCAGTGATGGCTCAAGTCCCTGACTAGCATCCAGTGATGGCTTCAGCCCCTGACCAGCATCCAGTGATGGCTCCAGCCCCTGACCAGCATCCAGTGATGGCTCCAGCCCCTGACCAGCATCCAGTGATGACTCCAGCCCCTGACCAGCATCCAGTGATGGCTCCAGCCCCTGACCAGCATCCAGTGATGGCTCCAGCCCTGACCAGCATCCAGTGATGGCTCCAGCCCTGAGCAGCATCCAGTGATGGCTCCAGCCCCTGAGCAGCATCCAGTGATGGCTCCAGCCCCTGACCAGCATCCAGTGATGGCTCCAGCCCCTGAGCAGCATCCAGTGATGGCTCCAGCCCCTGACCAGCATCCAGTGATGGCTCCAATCCATGACCAGCATCCAGTGATGGCTCCAGCCACTGACCAGCATCCAGTGATGGCTCCAGCCCCTGACCAGCATCCAGTGATGGCTCCAGCCACTGACCAGCATCCAGTGATGGCTCCAGCCCCTGACCAGCATCCAGTGATGCTCCAGCCCCTGACCAGCATCCAGTGATGCTCCAGCCCCTGACCAGCATCCAGTGATGCCTCCAGCCCCTGACCAGCATCCAGTGATGGCTCCAGCCCTGACCAGCATCCAGTGATTGCTCCAGCCCCTGACCAGCATCCAGTGATGGCTCCAGCCCTGACTAGCATCCAGTGATGGCTCCAGCCCCTGACCAGCATCCAGTGATGGCTCAAGCCCTGACGAGCAACCAGTGATGGCTCCAGCCCCTGACCAGCATCCAGTGATGGCTTCAGCCCCTGACCAGCATCCAGTGATGGCTCCAGCCCTGACCAGCATCCAGTGATGGCTTCAGCCCTGACCAGCATCCAGTGAAGGCTCCAGCCCCTGACCAGCATCCAGTGATGGCTTCAGCCCCTGACCAGCATCCAGTGATGGCTCCAGCCCCTGACCAGCATCCAGTGAAGGCTCCAGTCCTGACCAGTGTCCAGTGATGGCTCCATCCCCTGACCAGCATCCAGTGATGGCTCCAGCCCTGACCAGCATCCAGTGATGGCTTCAGCCCCTGACCAGCATCCAGTGATGGCTCCAGCCCTGACCAGCATCCAGTGATGGCTTCAGCCCCTGACCAGCATCCAGTGATGGCTCCAGTCCCTGACCAGCATCCAGTGATGGCTCCAGCCCCTGACCAGCATCCAGTGATGGCTCCAGCCCCTGAACAGAGTCCAGTGATAACTCCATCCCTGACCAGCATCCAGTGATGCTCCAGTCCCTGACAAGCATCCAGTGATGGCTCCAGCCCCTGACCAGCATCCAGTGATGGCTCCAGTCCCTGACCAGCATCCAGTGATGGCTCCAGCCACTGACCAGCATCCAGTGATGGCTCCAGCCCCTGACCAGCATCCATTGATGGCTCCAGCCCCTGACCAGCATCCAGAGATGGCTCCAGTCACTGACCAGCATCCAGTGATGGCTCCAATCCATGACCAGCATCCAGTGATGGCTCCAGCCCCTGACCAGCATCCAGTGATGGCTCCAGCCCTGACCAGCATCCAGTGATGGCTCCAGCCCCTGACCAGCATCCAGTGATGGCTCCAGCCCCTGACCAGCATCCAGTGATGGCTCCAGTCCCTGACTAGCATCCAGTGATGGCTTCAGCCCTGACCAGCATCCAGTGATGGCTCCAATCCATGACCGGCATCCAGTGATGGCTCCAGCCCCTGACCAGCATCCAGTGATGGCTCCAGCTCCTGGCGAGCATCCAGTGATGGCTCAAGTCCTGACTAGCATCCAGTGATGGCTTCAGCCCTGACCAGCATCCAGTGATGGCTCCAATCCATGACCGGCATCCAGTGATGGCTCCAGCCCTGACCAGCATCCAGTGATGGCTCCAGCTCCTGGCGAGCATCCAGTGATGGCTCAAGTCCCTGACTAGCATCCAGTGATGGCTTCAGCCCTGACCAGCATCCAGTGATGGCTCCAGCCCTGACCAGCATCCAGTGATGGCTCCAGCCCCTGACCAGCATCCAGTGATGGCTCCAGCCCCTGACCAGCATCCAGTGATGGCTCCAGCCCCTGACCAGCATCCAGTGATGGCTCCAGCCCCTGACCAGCATCCAGTGATGGCTCCAGCCCTGACCAGCATCCAGTGATGGCTCCAGCCCTGAGCAGCATCCAGTGATGGCTCCAGCCCCTGAGCAGCATCCAGTGATGGCTCCAGCCCCTGACCAGCATCCAGTGATGGCTCCAGCCCCTGAGCAGCATCCAGTGATGGCTCCAGCCCTGACCAGCATCCAGTGATGGCTCCAATCCATGACCAGCATCCAGTGATGGCTCCAGCCACTGACCAGCATCCAGTGATGGCTCCAGCCCTGACCAGCATCCAGTGATGGCTCCAGCCACTGACCAGCATCCAGTGATGGCTCCAGCCCCTGACCAGCATCCAGTGATGCTCCAGCCCTGACCAGCATCCAGTGATGCTCCAGCCCCTGACCAGCATCCAGTGATGCCTCCAGCCCCTGACCAGCATCCAGTGATGGCTCCAGCCCCTGACCAGCATCCAGTGATTGCTCCAGCCCCTGACCAGCATCCAGTGATGGCTCCAGCCCCTGACTAGCATCCAGTGATGGCTTCAGCCCTGACCAGCATCCAGTGATGGCTCCAATCCATGACCAGCATCCAGTGATGGCTCCAGCCCTGACCAGCATCCAGTGATGGCTCCAATCCATGACCAGCATCCAGTGATGGCTCCAGCCCCTGACCAGCATCCAGTGATGGCTCCAATCCATGACTAGCATCCAGTGATGGCTTCAGCCCCTGACCAGCATCCAGTGATGGCTCTAATCCATGACCAGCATCCAGTGATGGCTCCAGCCCCTGACCAGCATCCAGTGATGGCTCCAATCCAGCATCCAGTGATGGCTCCAGCCCCTGACTAGCATCCAGTGATGGCTTCAGCCCCTGACCAGCATCCAGTGATGGCTCCAATCCATGACCAGCATCCAGTGATGGCTTCAGCCCCTGACCAGCATCCAGTGATGGCTCCAGCCCCTGACCAGCATCCAGTGATGGCTCCAATCCATGACCAGCATCCAGTAATGGCTTCAGCCCTGACCAGCATCCAGTGATGGCTCCAATCCATGACCAGCATCCAGTGATGGCTCCAGCCCCTGACTAGCATCCAGTGATGGCTTCAGCCCCTGACCAGCATCCAGTGATGGCTCCAATCCATGACCAGCATCCAGTGATGGCTTCAGCCCCTGACCAGCATCCAGTGATGGCTCCAGTCCCTGACCAGCATCCAGTGATGGCTCCAATCCATGACCAGCATCCAGTGATGGCTCCAGCCCCTGACCAGCATCCAGTGATGGCTCCAGTCCCTGACCAGCATCCAGTGATGGCTCCAGCCCCTGACCAGCATCCAGTGATGGCTCCAGCCCCTGACGAGCATCCAGTGATGACTCCAGCCCCTGACCAGCATCCAGTGATGGCTCCAGTCCCTGACCAGAGTCCAGTGATGGCTCCAGCCCCTGACCAGCATCCAGTGATGGCTCCAGTCCCTGACCAGAGTCCAGTGATGGCTCCAGTCCCTGACCAGCATCCAGTGATGGCTCCAGCCCCTGACCAGCATCCAGTGATGGCTCTAGTCCCTGACCAGCATCCAGTGATGGCTCCAGCCCCTGAATAGAGTCCAATGATGGCTCCAGCCCCTGACCAGCATCCAGTGATGTCTCCAGCCCCTAACCAGAATCCAGTGATGGCTCCAGCCCTGACGAGCATCCAGTGATGGCTCCAGCCCTGACCAGCATCCAGTGATGCTCCAGCCCCTGACCAGCATCCAGTGATGGCTCCAGCCCCTGACGAGCATCCAGTGATGGCTCCAGCCCTGACGAGCATCCAGTGATGGCTCCAGCCCTGACGAGCATCCAGTGATGCTCCAGCCTGACCAGCATCCAGTGATGCTCCAGCCCTGACGAGCATCCAGTGATGGCTCCAGCCCCTGACCAGCATCCAGTGATGGCTCCATCCCTGACCAGCATCCAGTGATGGCTCCATCCCCTGACCAGCATCCAGTGATGCTCCAGCCCTGAGCATCCAGTGATGGCTCCAGCCCCTGACCAGCATCCAGTGATGGCTCCATCCCCTGACCAGCATCCAGTGATGCTCCAGCCCCTGACCAGCATCCAGTGATGGCTCCAGCCCTGACCAGCATCCAGTGATGGCTCCAGTCCCTGACCAGCATCCAGTGATGGCTTCAGCCCCTGAGCAGCATCCAGTGATGGCTCCAGCCCCTGACCAGCATCCAGTGATGGCTCCAGCCCCTGACCAGCATCCAGTGATGGCTCCAGCTCCTGACCAGCATCCAGTGATGGCTCCAGCCCCTGACCAGCATCCAGTGATGCTCCAGCCCCTGAGCAGCATCCAGTGATGGCTCCAATCCATGACCAGAGTCCAGTGATGGCTCCAGTCCCTGACCAGAGTCCAGTGAAAGCCAGGGTCTGTCATGGTATGGGGTTGTCAGAGCCCTTGGCAAAGGTAACTTGCACTTCTGTGAAGGCACCATTAATGCTGAAAAGCACATAG
>CM040912.1:520000-560000 GCA_023029165.1 Gobiocypris rarus
TATGAAGCTGTGTCCAGACCCAGGTGTACGCAGTACCTGCCCTTGATAAATGCCACGGCTGAAAACCATCGTCATTAGAATAACACGCCCCTAAATATTGAAGTCTCTGCCTCCGCCACGCCCTCATTTTACGCCATGGACACACGGAAGACTGCAAAGAAGCGAAACTTCTCCGACGTGGAGATCGAGACCATCGCCAGGGAAGTGGAAAACAACAGAATTGTTTTATTTGGGAGTTTAAAGAGTGGGATTAAAGGCGCCAGTATAATGGAAATCCAGTTTAAATAGCTGTTTGGATCACAATGCATTATTTTACAGCACGTGTTTTGAAACAATTAGCATTTAATTTATCACATGTATTGGGGTGTACAATAGTGATGTGATGTGATGTGGAGTACCACTCATTCACAATAATAATTGCATGACAATTTGTAAGATGATTCTTATTATTGTTATTATGATTTTTATTATTAATGACGCTTTTTGTTATTTAGAAGAAGAATGTGGTTATTATTATTTTGTCAGTCTGAGTTATTTTCAGTCCCAGGCCTAACCCTGAAACATCAGGTAAAGGCTCGCAACTGGAGGAATACATACGCTTACAAATCAAATGCTTTGGTAAAGTCACAAAAATTAAACATTGAAGTCCATGTTGCACAAAAATAAACACTGAAGTTTATAATTACTATATTGTTTTTACAGTGGCTCATATTATAGCATATGTTTGTCAGTGTGTTTTGTGGTGTTAGGAATTGTTTTCCTGCTCATTTTCGCACTAACTCAAACGTGCGTACACCACCTCCTGAGCTAGCGTAGGATTTGAGCGAGCCGTACGCCAACATCCATATTGATAAATCTCAAAGTCACCGTGGGTTTGGGTGTACGCTGGAAATTTGGTGTACGCACTTTTGATAAATGAGGGCCAATGAGACCAAACAAATGCAAACTCTGTCAAGTCTTAAGCCATGAAAGCTTTTATCCAATGCTATCATGTATGCCCAGAGAATATACCTGAATAAATCTGAAATGTATTATAACGTTATAAGGTAATCCTACATTAGAGAAAATAATGACTAACATAACTGGCATGTGAAGTTACACAACAAGGGCACAACTAAATAATTCTAGGGAAGTGTGACATTCCCATTAATAAACATTAAATCAGTGACGTACCTGTTTGAACTGAAGGCTTTAATGCAACAAATAAAGAGAGCAACACAAATGATAAGAAGGCACATTTCATCATGTCTGTCCTTTAACCAGTAATCCAAGCATGGATCAAATCAAACCAAATCCTGTCTCCTGCTGAGCGTAAGAGAGTCGAGTCCAGTGAAGACCACTCCCTGAAATTGTGCAAGACATCAGAAAGAAGGAAATGAAAGACAAAGTGGAAAAAATACAACTAACATGACATGTGAGAGTGGCACATCTCAGGGTTTTTCTTAAACTATGGCCACTTTTGGAGGATTAAAATATATATATAATCACAATGCACACTCTCATTAGCTTATTTAAATTTTCACCAGTGTATATACTTACAATATGTTGCCAAAAGTTTTTTTTAGATGCCTGTCTTTTTGTATAAAATAAAGACAGACATCCGAGACTAACTTGACTCTTCTTTTAATAAACTTGTGAACGCTACACACATTTTACATCACATTTTAAATGTGGTTACCCCGGGTGTGTCACCTCTTCTCTCGGGCCCCCCCATTACAACAGAACATGCAACAATTGTTCCTATTGTCACAAAAGCCATCCCATTTTTAATCCGTAGGGTTTAATATGGAGTCGGCCCACCCTTTGCAGCTCTAACAGCTTCAGCTCTTCTGGGAAGGCTTTCCTCAAGGTTTAGGAGTGTGTTTATGGGAATTCTTCTAGAAGCGCATTTGTGAGGTCAGGCACTGATGTTGGACGAGAAGGCCTGGCTCGCAGTCTCCGCTCTAATTCATCCCAAAGGTGTTCTATCGGGATGAGCTCAGGACTCTGTGCAGGCCAGTCCAGTTCCTCCACACCAAACTCGCTCATCCATGTCTTTATGGAGCGCGCTTTGTGCACTGGAGCGCAGTCATGTTGGGACAGGAAGGGGCCGTCCCCAAACTGATCCCACAAAGTTGGGAGCATGAAATTGTCCAAAATGTCTTGGTGAAGCATTAAGAGTTCCTTTCACTGGAACTAAGGGGCCAACTCCTGAAAAACAACCCCACCCCATAATCCCCCCTCCACCAAACTTTACACTTGGCACAATGCAGTCAGGCGAGTCCCGTTCCCCTGGCAACCGCCAAACCCAGACTCGTCCATGGGATGGTCAGACAGAGAAGCGTGATTGGTCACTCAGAGAACACGTCTCACTGCTCTAGAGTCCAGTGGCGGCGTGCTTTACCCCACTGCATCCACGCTTTGCATTGCTCTTGGTGATGTAAGGCTTGGATGAGCTGCTCGGCCATGGAAACCCATTCCATGAAGCTCTCTCCGCACTGTTCCTGAGCTCATCTGAAGGCCACAGGAGTTTGGAGGTCTGGAGCGATTGACTCTGCAGAAAGTTGGTGACTTCTGACTGTGACCCTCAGCATGCGCTGACCCGCTCTGGGATTTCACTCCGTGGCTGAGTTGCTGTTGTTCCCAATCGCTTCCTCTTTGTTATAATCCCACTAACAGTTGAGTGTGGAATATTTAGTAGTGAGGAAATGTCAGGAATGGCCTTATTGCACAGGTGGCAACCTATCCCGGTCCCACGCTTGAGTTCACTGAGCTCCTGAGAGCGAGCCATTCTCTCACAAATGTGTGTAGAAGCGTCTGCATGCCTAGTGCTTGATTTATACACCTGTGGCCATGAAGGGATTGAACACCTGAACTCTGGGATCTGGAGGGCGGCACAATACTTTTGGCAATATAGTGAATAGTGAAAATTCAGTAAATTGGAATAAAATGGATGACTGCTTTGTCTTGCTAAGGCAAATTTCACAGTGCATCCTAAATGCATACAAATTAAATATTAAATCATATCATATAAATTTTTCTGTTCACTGGTAACATGTTACCCTTGTGTTTTTGTAGTTGTCCTCACTATATCACTGTTGTCTCAAACAGTACACAAACATTATGAAAACAAACTTTATTAGAATCAAAATTGTTCAATGTAGTGGAAATTATGCCACAACAGTGAGTGTTGTAAAAAAGAAAGTGCCATTTTTTAAATAATTTTTACACAAATATTTAAATGGGTCATGTTTTAAACTTTTTTCAAACATGTAATTCAAATGAAGAGTTTTCATAGATGAAGATTAAAAGCCTGGGTCTGGTACAAACAATATTCATACAAAAAAGCATTTGAAAAGTAGCAAAAACAAAAAGTTTTTTCCAAGACAGATTCATTGTGATCACCATATAACAAATGAAAAATGTTTTATTAAAAAAATTATTAAAAACATGCGGGGGAATGAAAGTACCTGATGTGAAACAAACCAGAAATGTTTCAATTGTGTCACAAAGAATAATAATATATATATATAAAAAATTTTATACAAAAAAATAATGTCTGTGGATTGCAGAGTTATGCAGTGTATTGCAATGTAATATAGGTGCCGCTGGTATTGCCATGTTCATATTTTAGTTTCTTTTATGTCATTCTAATATTTCTCAAGATATGTAAATGTAATCCTGAGGGACATTCATATATAGTTAAAGTTTTTATTTCTGCACCACTGCAAAAATAATGTCTCGCCCCAAACTCACATTTGCTGTTATATCCAGTGCAAACAAACAGTACTATTCTGTTTCGCAATTTTCCCAAGCGGATCCATTAGAACATCCTCTCAGTGTTGAAGATCCTGAGCTTTGTCATGAAGTTGAAGTAAATGAAGGCCAGACAGACCAGCATATTCTTGATCACATACAGCACTGGTGTTACGAAACCAAAAAGGCCAATCAATGCCAACCTCAAGACAAGGAAGGGGAGGTCCTGAAAGACCACGCCCAGAGGCGAGAGGAGGGAACTGTGAGGCATCAGGACCAATCGCATCGTAGAGAGGAAGCAGAAAAGGTAAACTGGGAATGCCCAGCCTGAGAAATACACAGCCGTGTGGCCAGCTACCCGAACCATCTCTACCGTGTCCAACCAGAACAGGAAACTGTCAGCAAAGACTTCAGCTCGACTGTCGCTGGCCAGTAGGAAGCTTAGAGGTCCAGAATACGGAGAAGCGATGTTTTGGAAGGGTATTCCAGAATTTGGACCAGTTCCGGTTATGCCAAGCTGCTGTCCGTGGTTGCCTGGTTCTCTAGACATGACACCATTCCCAGGCAATCCTGGAGCTGCCGTGTTGCCAAGATGGCCCGGAACAGCTCCATTCCCAGGCAATCCTGGAGCTGCTGTGCTGCCTGAGAGACCCAGGACTGTCCCATTGCCCGGTACGCCTTGAACAGCAGTAGATCCGGGTAATCCTCGCACCATCCCGTTGGCCGCCCCTGCAGCGTGTTCTGCGGCCACACTTCCAGCCGTCGCTGCAGGAAATGGACCCGTCATCCCGGTGACAATAGGAGTAACTCTTCCAATGTGTGTCACCAAGGTAGGAATGTCAGCCACTCGCCCCAGTTCATTAGCTGCATTCACACAAACACAAGAAATAAGGAGCCCAGCTGGTATAATATAAAGACATACGTGATTGACCACATCACATTATAACATGGAAAGTACAGATCTTAAAGGGATAGCTCAAAAATGAGAATGAGCCCATGATTTACTCTCCCTCATTCTAGGTTTACATGACATTCTTCTTTCCGGCGAATACATTCAGAGTTATATCAAAAATGTTGTGGCTCTTCCCAGCTTTATAATGGCAGTGAATGGCAGCCCAAAAAAATCCATCCATTATAAAAGTAATCCACATGGCTCCGGGGGTTAATAAAGGCCTTCTGCAGTGAATCGATGGGTTTGTGTAAGAGAAATATCCATATTTAACATGTTATAATGTAAAATATGCTCTTTTATGATGGATGGATGGACTTTAATTAATGGATAGATGCACTTTTATGATGATAGATGCACTTTTATGATGATAGATGGACTTTTATGATGGATAGATGGACTTTTATGATGATAGATGGACTTTTATGATGATAGATGCACTTTTATGATGATAGATGCACTTTTATGATGGATGGATGGACTTTTATGATGATAGATGCACTTTTATGATGATAGATGCACTTTTATGATGGATAGATGCACTTTTATGATGGATGGATGCACTTTTATGATGGATGGATGCACTTTTATGATGGATGGATGCACTTTTATGATTGATAGATGGACTTTTATGATGATAGATGCACTTTTATGATTGATAGATGGACTTTTATGATGATAGATGCACTTGTATGATGGATAGATGCACTTTTATGATGGATAGATGCACTTTTATGATGATAGATGCACTTTTATGATGATAGATGCACTTTTATGATGGATGGATGGACTTTTATGATGATAGATGGACTTTTATGATGGATATATGGACTTTTATGATGAATAGATGCACTTTTATGATGATAGATGCACTTTTATGATGGATGGATGCACTTTTATGATGATAGATGCACTTTTATGATGATAGATGGACTTTTATGATGGATAGATGGACTTTTATGATGGATGGATGCACTTTTATGATGGATAGATGCACTTTTATGATTGATAGATGGACTTTTATGAAGATAGATGCACTTTTATGATGATAGATGCACTTTTATGATGGATGGATGCACTTTTATGATGGATATATGCAGTTTTATGATGGATGGATGGACTTTTATGATGATAGATGCGCTTTTATGATGGATGGATGCACTTTATGATGATAGATGCACTTTTATGATGATAGATGCACTTTTATGATGGATAGATGCACTTTTATGATGATAGATGCACTTTTATGATGATAGATGCACTTTTATGATGGATAGATGCACTTTTATGATGGATGGATGCACTTTTATGATGATAGATGCACTTTTATGATGGATAGATGCACTTTTATGATGATAGATGCACTTTTATGATGATAGATGCACTTTTATGATGGATATATGCAGTTTTATGATGGATGGATGGACTTTTATGATGATAGATGCGCTTTTATGATGGATGGATGCACTTTTATGATGATAGATGCACTTTTATGATGATAGATGCGCTTTTATGATGGATGGATGCACTTTTATGATGATAGATGCACTTTTATGATGATAGATGCACTTTTATGATGGATAGATGCACTTTTATGATGGATGGATGCACTTTTATGATGATAGATGCACTTTTATGATAGATAGATGCACTTTTGTGATGGATAGATGCACTTTTGTGATGGATAGATGCACTTTTATGATGGATAGATGCAGTTTTATGATGGATAGATGGAATTTTATGATGGATAGATGCAGTTTTATGATGAATAGATGCACTTTTATGATGGATAGATGCACTTTTATGATGGATAGATGCAATTTTATGATGGATGGATGCACTTTTATGATGATGGATGCACTTTTATGATGGATAGATGCACTTTTATGATGATAGATGCACTTTTATGATGGATGGATGGACTTTTATGATGATAGATGCACTTTTATGATGATAGATGCACTTTTATGATGATAGATGCACTTTTATGATGGATGGATGGACTTTTATGATGATAGATGCACTTTTATGATGGATAGATGCACTTTTATGATGGATAGATGATGATGGATGCACTTTTATGATGATGGATGCACTTTTATGATGATGGATGCACTTTTATGATGGATGGATGCACTTTTATGATGGATGGATGCACTTTTATGATGATGGATGCACTTTTATGATGATGGATGCACTTTTATGATGATGGATGCACTTTTATGATGGATAGATGCACTTTTATGATGATGGATGCACTTTTATGATGGATGGATGCACTTTTATGATGGATGGATGCACTTTTATGATGATGGATGCACTTTTATGATGATGGATGCACTTTTATGATGATGGATGCACTTTTATGATGGATGGATGCACTTTTATGATGATGGATGCACTTTTATGATGATGGATGCACTTTTATGATGGATGGATGCACTTTTATGATGGATGGATGCACTTTTATGATGATGGATGCACTTTTATGATGATGGATGCACTTTTATGATGGATAGATTCCCTTTTGTGATGATGGATGCACTTTTATGATGATGGATCCACTTTTGTGATGGATAGATGCACTTTATGATGATGATAGATGTACTTTTATGATGATAGATGCACTTTTATGATGATAGATGCACTTTTATGATGATAGATGTACTTTTATGATGGATAGATGTACTTTTATGATGGATAGATGCACTTTTATGATGGATAGATGCAGTTTTATGATGGATAGATGCACTTTTATGATGATGGATGCACTTTTATGATGGATAGATGCACTTTTATGATGATAGATGCACTTTTATGATGGATGGATGCACTTTTATGATGATAGATGCACTTTTATGATGATAGATGCACTTTTATGATGATAGATGCACTTTTATGATGGATGGATGCACTTTTATGATGATAGATGCACTTTTATGATGGATAGATGCACTTTTATGATGGATAGATGATGATGGATGCACTTTTATGATGATGGATGCACTTTTATGATGATGGATGCACTTTTATGATGGATGGATGCACTTTTATGATGGATGGATGCACTTTTATGATGATGGATGCACTTTTATGATGATGGATGCACTTTTATGATGATGGATGCACTTTTATGATGGATAGATGCACTTTTATGATGATGGATGCACATTTTTGATGGACGGATGCACTTTTATGATAGATGGATGCAATTTTATGATGATGGATGCACTTTTATGATGATGGATGCACTTTTATGATGATGGATGCACTTTTATGATGGATGGATGCACTTTTATGATGATGGATGCACTTTTATGATGATGGATGCACTTTTATGATGGATGGATGTACTTTTATGATGGATGGATGCACTTTTATGATGATGGATGCACTTTTATGATGATGGATGCACTTTTATGATGGATAGATTCCCTTTTGTGATGATGGATGCACTTTTATGATGATGGATCCACTTTTGTGATGGATAGATGCACTTTTATGATGATAGATGTACTTTTATGATGATGGATGTACTTTTATGATGGATGGATGTACTTTTATGATGATGGATGCACTTTTATGATGGATGGATGCACTTTTATGATGATGGATGCACTTTTATGATGATGGATGCACTTTTATGATGGATAGATGCACTTTTATGATGATGGATGCACTTTTATGATGGATAGATTCCCTTTTGTGATGGATGGATGCACTTTTATGATGATGGATGCACTTTTATGATGGATAGATGCACTTTTATGATGGATGGATGCACTTTTATGATGATGGATGCACTTTTATGATGGATAGATGCACTTTTATGATGGATGGATGCACTTTTATGATGATGGATGCACTTTTATGATGGATAGATGCACTTTTATGATGGATAGATGCACTTTTATGATGATGGATGCACTTTTATGATGGATAGATGCACTTTTATGATGGATAGATGCACTTTTATGATGGATGCACTTTTATGATGGATGGATGCACTTTTATGATGGATGGATGCACTTTTATGATGATGGATGCACTTTTTCGATGGATGGATGCACTTTTATGATGGATAGATGCACTTTTATGATGGATAGATGCACTTTTATGATGGATAGATGCACTTTTATGATGATGGATGCACTTTTATGATGGATAGATGCACTTTTATGATGGATAGATGCACTTTTATGATGATGGATGCACTTTTATGATGGATAGATGCACTTTTATGATGGATAGATGCACTTTTATGATGATGGATGCACTTTTATGATGGATAGATGCACTTTTATGATGGATGGATGCACTTTTATGATGAAGGATGCACTTTTTCGATGGATGGATGCACTTTTATGATGGATAGATTCCCTTTTATGATGCAGCACTGTCCCGAGCGACATGAACACTGGCCCCGGGCCAGCGGGCGGTCCTTATTCTCCAGCCCTTGTCACTTACACACAAAATTTTGTAATTCAATTTGTCATCATTTTTCTCCACCCCTAGACAATCAAACAATATAATTATGCTAAATTATTAATTATTTAATATGTAAAAATGTCTACACTTGTTTCAGAGAAACTGAATTTTGTTTTATTTATATAAGCAATAACTTAGAACTCAACAAAAACTCTGTTTGAATTAAACACCTCTGATTGGCCAGTGCGTTCAAGAGATCAACAGAGATGTCTGTGATTGGCTACCCTGCTCAACGCTGCAGAAACATGTAGTAAATAGAAAGCTTTGAGGCTCTCCAGAGCACAAACACAAATACACACTCTGTTTCGCCTATGCTATACTATAATATAGCAGCAGAGCTGTACGAGGGTTTCAGACACACTGGGTTTGCTGGGGTTCAAGGGCCTTTTCCTGATCTGCATTTTAAGACATTTGTAAAATCATGTCTGTCTTTTCATTTTAGTTTGTGCCAGTGAAGAAAGTAAACACATGGTCAATTGATATTTATAAGCAAATATTACCAGAGTGCAAAAAGATCTTCAATGTTTCATGGAAAAAAAGCATTTGGGCTTGGAATCAAATAAGGCTTAGCAAATGATCTCAGAACTTTAATTTTTAAGTGAACTATTCGTTTAATCCTTAAGCGCTGTTGAAAACCCTGTCAAAAATGAACAACCTTTTGAAAACTGCTTGTAAATCTTTCGTTACGCTATATTATCACCAAATATTGGATTCAATCTTTTACCAACTTGTTTTCTTTCCATTAGAACAGCTTGTGCACCTAACTTATTAAGTTAAAAAAGCATTATTTGTGGATAAATTTGTCAATATTGAACAAAATGTGGAAAACATTGCTCTGTTTATCACACTAGTGTGATTTAATAATACAGACCAATTCTACATGCCTGAGTCCAATTCAGAGAGTTTGGTTTAATCATGAGAATTAAAAACAAGGAGGCTTTGTTCTAGCTGCACTTCTTCTCTTGTGCTCTCACTTCAACAGCCCCCTGCTGGACACAATCAGTATATTCAGAGCAATTAGTTCACCCAAAAATGAAAAAATTGTCATTAATCACTCACCCTCATGTTGTTCCAAACCCGTAAGAAAAACCCAATTTTATTTGCAAACGGTTAAACTTGCACTGTATTTTAATCTGCACAGATAGGACCGAATGAGACGAGAGATGAGTGAGAGCAGCCCGTGGCTTTTGAACCGTTTCAAATATTTCAGTATAGATATGCATTGAAAAATTCCCACCCCTAGTCATTGCTGTGATTTTACACTCTGCAAGAGATAGTGATCAGTGCCAAGAAGCACATCTAGACAAATAAAGACATCCCACATGACTCCTGTGCTACATCATTCATCAAGTCTTCTGAGGTCATGTGAGAGCGTTGTGTCATCTGGACTGATTTTATGGGATAGAGTAGACCAGAGCTTCCCAAACTTCAGGTGTGTAAAAAGCTCTATGGCTTCAGGACCCCTGACCTCACACTCACCTCGACCAGTCAGTCTGCAATATCGGATTCTTTCCACTATATCGATGCAGATCAGGGAGAGAATAACCAATGACACTGGCAGTTCAGCAAATGTGTCCAACCTTAGATCATGCCTAATCTGTACCTAAAGAAAGAGAGAGAGAGAGAGAGAGAGAGAGAGAGAGAGAGAGAGAGAGAGAGAGAGACAGTAAGGCGGGTCTTGTGACTAAAGGGCCACGGCTTGCGCTTGAAAAACGCAATCATTTTGTGAGTCCTCAAGGTGCTTCATAAATGTATACACAAAATTCAGAATCACCGCATTTAAGTGTGGGAACATTACTTTGAACAAATAACAAACTGGCTCTTGTCCATCGAGGGACGTTCAATAGAAGTGCATCATTGTATGCAACCTGCAGCTTCCTGTGTTTATTTACTGTAACTGCACCACAAGTGGGCCGTGTAGAGGTCAGCTGATCTTCACACACCACATCGCTGGAACTGCCCGGTCCTGCAGATTTGTAGGAGGATCAGGTCCTTCCTACCGGAGCAGCTACTCCTCATCCAAGCTCTTATTCTATCCAGACTGGACTATTGTAATGCTCTCTTGGCAGGCCTTCAAACCTCTGCAACTAATCCAGAATCCAGAAGAGTGGTCTTTATCGAGCTGAAGAGAGCGCACTTCACACTGCTCCTCATAAACTGGGACAGATCAACCATCCCTATACCTAAACTCATTCCTCCAGACCTTGTGGTGCAAAATCGCTTTCACTGACCTTCTGACCCTCACCTGGACTTTCCCTTCTGCTGCAATGACCTGCTTAACTCAACCCGAGTCTTTAGCCATCTTCAAGAAACTGCTATATCTATTTTTAAAAACGTGTACAGTGCTGGACTACTGGGACTGGTCACCGCACTTGCGTACTTTTGCCCTGTTGTTGGTTGGATTGCTTCTCTTGCTCTCCTCATTAGTAAGTCACTTTGGATAAAAGCGTCTGCTAAATGATTAAATGCATGGCATAGTGGGTATTATCATTCCCATAGCATCAGTAACTGATGCAGCGAGGAGTGCTCTGAATGAGGAAACGTCTTGGAGTTACAAATGTAACCTGGTTTCCTGAAAAGGGAACAGCGTTGAATAATATTGGCATGCGTCAGGCACGTCTAACACAGGCCCCCTATAGTCATGCTGAGTGATGTCACACGACTGCCTCGGCCAATAGAATCAGTGCGTCTTCACACACGCTTCAGACACCGGCACACACTGAAGGGAGAGCTCCTGGAGCTCCTGGTATTAACAGAATAAGAAGAGCATCTGATTATCACCGTAACAATCAAAGACAGCTCAGCTCTTTCACTCGCTTCTTTACTACGTCACGACAATCCCATGTGTTATTATAATAAATGAAAACACAAAACTTTCTTTTGAGCACACAACTGCTGAAATCAGAGTCATCTGCTTTTCAATTCTTTCTTTTTTTTTTGTCCAAATAATTTCCCAATAAATAAACATTTGAAAAAAAATCTGAAGACATCATGCAAAGAATCTCAAGACAATGAAGGATAGCATACACTCCCCTAAAGGATTATTAGGAACACACACTAATGCTGTGTTTGACCCCCTTTCGCCTTAATTCTACGTGGCATTGATTCAACAGGTGCTGAAAGCATTCTTTAGGAATGTTGGCCCATATTGATAGGATAGCATCTTGCAGTTGATGGAGATTTGTGGGATGCACATCCAGGGCACAGCTCCGTTCCACCACATCCCAAAGATGCTCTATTGGGTTGAGATCTGGTGACTGTGGGGCCATTTTAGTTCAGTGAACTCATTGTCATGTTCAAGAAACCAATTTGAAATGATTGGAGCTTTGTGACGGTGCATTATCCTGCTGGAAGTAGCCATCAGAGGATGGGAACATGTGGTCATAAAGGGATGGACATGGTCAGAAACAATGCTCAGGTAGGCCGTGGCATTTAAACCATGCCCAATTGGCACTAAGGGGCCTAAAGTGTGCCAAGAAAACATCCCCCACACCATTACACCACCACCACCAGCCTGCACAGTGAAAACACCCCCACACCATTACACCACCACCACCAGCCTGCACAGTGAAAACATCCCCACACCATTACACCACCACCCCAGCCTGCACAGTGAAAACATCCCCACACCATTACACCACCACCACCAGCCTGCACAGTGAAAACATCCCCACACCATTACACCACCGCCACCAGCCTGCACAGTGAAAACACCCCACACCATTACACCACCACCACCAGCCTGCACAGTGAAAACATCCCCACACCATTACACCACCACCACCAGCCTGCACAGTGAAAACATCCCCACACCATTACCACCACCACCAGCCTGCACAGTGGGAACATCCCCACACCATTACACCACCTCCACCAGCCTGCACAGTGAAAACATCCCCACACCATTACACCACCGCCACCAGCCTGCACAGTGAAAACATCCCCCACACCATTACACCACCTCCACCAGCCTGCACAGTGAAAACATCCCCCACACCATTACACCACCACCACCAGCCTGCACAGTGAAAACATCCCCACACCATTACACCACCACCACCAGCCTGCACAGTGAAAACATCCCCACACCATTACACCACCACCACCAGCCTGCACAGTGAAAACATCCCCCACACCATTACACCACCAGCAGCCTGCACAGTGGGAACAAGGCATGATGGATCCATGTTCTCATTCTGTTTACGCCAAATTCTGACTCTACCATCTGAATGTCTCAACAGAAATCCAGACTCATCAGACCAGGCAACATTTTTCCAGTCTTCAACTGTCCAATTTTGGTGAGCTTGTGCAAATTGTAGCCTCTTTTTCCTATTTGTAGTGGAGATGAGTGGTACCCGGTGGGGTCTTCTGCTGTTGTAGCCCATCCGCCTCAAGGTTGTGTGTGTTGTGGCTTCACAAATGCTTTGCTGCATACCTCGGTTGTAACGAGTGGTTATTTCAGTCAAAGTTGCTCTTCTATCAGCTTGAATCAGTCGGCCCATTCTCCTCTGACCTCTAGCATCAACAAGGCATTTTCTCCCACAGGACTGCCGCATACTGGATGTGTTTCCCTTTGCACACCATTCTTTGTAAACCCTAGAAATGGTTGTGTGTGAAAATCCCAGTAACTGAGCAGATTGTGAAATACTCAGACCGGCCCGTCTGGCACCAACAACCATGCCATGCTCAAAATGTCTTAAATCCCCTTTCTTTCCCATTCTGACATTCAGTTTGGAGTTCAGGAGATTGTCTTGACCAGGACCACACCCCTAAATGCACTGAAGCAACTGCCATGTGATTGGTTGATTAGATAATTGCATTAATGAGAAACTGAACTGGTGTTCCTAACAATCCTTTAGGTGAGTGTAATTTCAGTTTGTTTTTTTGTGAATAGTCAAACATGAATGTACCTCTGAGCTGGCTATAAGGAAGGCAAAGCAGGGCAGCGTTGAGAGGACCACATAGGCTAACGCAACAGGCCTCCTGAAAGCAGAACAAACCGATATTATCAGTGTCGGGGAAAGTTACTTTGAAAAGTAGCGCATTACAATGTTGCGTTACTCCCTTAAAAATAAACTTTTTGTGTTACTCAGTTACTTTTTAAGTAAAGTAATGTGTTATATTACTTTTGGGTTACTTTTTCTCACCTGGGCTATGCTTGTTTGTTCTTTTATTTTTTATAACAAAAAAAAAGTGTTTTTGGGCAAATGTAAAGGTCCTTTCATAACAAAATTGCAATGAATAAATTTGATTGTAAGTTTGCATAGTATTATGATTTCGCATTTCACTGGTTTTGAAAAATACTGAATCTATTTTGTGCAAGTGAGATTAGAAAATGCATGCTCACATTTAGTCTAGAGCTAGCAATCATTTTTACACACACTTATTTGAAAAGTAACTCAGATATTTTGTTATACATTTTAAAAGTAATGCGTTACTTAAGTAGATACTTGAAAAAGTAATCTGATTATGTAACTCGAGTTACTTGTAATGCATTACCCCCAACACAGTATCATATTGAGATCTGATCAAAGAACAGTTATGAGAGCATTTACACCCCAATGCTATTCCTGCACAGTGGCATGGAAAACATGGCAATCATTCAGTACCATGGCACTTTAATAAACTGTAATAAATTACTTATTCATATGGTATTTACATGGTTCTCAGTGGTACTACAGTTAATACCACAATGTTATTATAACAAGTCTGTAAAATGTGATTTTATCCAAAAGCTAATAATTTTTTCAGCGTTAACATTTTCTCTCACCACTTCTTCCGTGCAACCAGCGCCGTCTTCTTCATGAACACCAAATACTTCATAGGCAACCAAATCAGCATGGCCACTGAGGTGACGTAGGCCACGGATGAAGCCACGATCAGCCAGTACGCTGTAGCCGCGTTCCCACCCGACGGCTGCGACTGGCTCTTCACTTGAGCTACGATTAGTGCGAAACGCTGCATTATGATGAAAAGTGGAACGCAGAAGCTGGCAAACTGAAGCACCTCACACACAGCAAACTTAATCTTGCTCCCTGAGCCCATGCTGCGGAAGGGATGCGAGGGGAAAAAAAGAAAAGAAAAGGGAAAAAAGGTACGGTCCCCAAACTGGAGGGGCGGAGGGTGTATTGTGCCAAAGCCCTGGCATATTCCATCCACAGCAGAGAAGCCAAGAGCGGCCGGTGAGGCTAATGCTTACTCTGCACTCACCATTGTGTGTCAGGACACATCACATTAACACACACACCAGGACACACACTACAATAGCTGAGCTCCCATGCAACGGTGCGGAAGCTGCGCAAAACTGGAATATTGCATCAAACATCTGCGAATAAAGCAGCGTTTCCATCTCATGTGTTCAAGAGAACAAAAGGGGAAGGAGTCGGGACCCCTCCGAAGTCTGTGCATAATGAGTGCTTCACATGCATGAAGACAAGTGCACATCTCTTCTGTGCTTGGTGTGTGTGTGTGTGTGTGTGTGTGTGTGTGTGTGTGTGTGTGTGTGTGTGTGTGTGTGTGTGTGTGTGTGTGTGTGTGTGTGTGTGTGTGTGTGTGTAACAGGATCAGGATTGAGTCAGCCAGCCTATATTTGGTGGCGTCTTCAGTTTACACTGATTTCTTCGCAGGGGGGCTAATTTTAGCATCTGCTGAAACTCTAGTTTAGAAACGGTCTTTGGCCTTCCCCTGCTATATATTACTTTAAGTTTATACACCTTTAAAAGACACTAGATGTGTGTTTACGTGTGGTATTTAAAATCTTAAAGCTAAGGTGATAGATAGTTTAAACAGATCACAGTTCCTCCTTTAGTTTTCTGATCAATAGTGCTTCATAGTTAGGGTTCAGGAACTGGAAAGGGCCCAGTTTGGTACCTGTTCCCAGTGTGTCAGGACTGTTATGTGTCCTGTGTCTAGTTTTGTAGTCCCTTTATAGTCCTTTTGTTTCGTTCTGTCACACAGTGGCATGGAGGAGAAGAGGCTTGGATCGAATCACAGTATTTATTGAGAAAGCAAACACAAACGTGACAACTCTACAGCCGTGTAAAGACTGTGAATACACACAGAAGCTGACGGGGAACACACACCTGGAAGTAATGAAACAATAGGACTATGAAACAGAGAACAGGAAACTAGAAATACAACATTAAAGTCCAGACAAACTGGGAACATGTGACGCTATTATTTTCCTTAATATTCATTGTTTTATCCCAAGGTTTTGATGCCATTAACTCTTTCCCCATCAGCGTTTAAAAAGCGTTTCATGGTCCCCAGAATCTTTTGTGCAATATATCAAAAGCCAGAACAGAGCCGAACCCCATTCCAGCTTCATGCATTATCATTATCAACACATGAACGTGTGTAAGAGTCTGTCAAACGCAACATTTTCAGCAAGAAGCTGAGAAATCATGTTTTTGTCAAAAGACTCTGTCCTCTTCATGGGCGCGTCAGAGATTAATATTTTGTATATAAAGTGGTAAATTATGTTTTTTTGTACAAACAAAGCATTCGCGTCACTTCATGAAACTGAGGTTAAACCCCTGGGGATTACTTTAATGACGTCTTTACTGTGTTTCTGGGGCTGGGAAGGGGTAGTTGCGTAGCCTGTCAATGGAGAGACAGTAAACTCTCAGATTCCATCTTCACACGAGACCCCGGAGCCCAACACCGGTCATAATCTCACGGGTATATCTGGGGCAATAGCCAACAATACATGGGTCAAAATCATCCATTTTTCTTTAACGCCAACAATCATTAGGATATTAAGATCATGTCCCATGAAGATATTTTGTAATTTTTCTACCGTAAATATATATATATCATAAATGTATTATTTGTAGTAATATGCATTGCTAAGGACTTCACAAAATAGGTATCATTTTAAACTCAGCTTTTAATGCATCTAACCATTTTGTATTAACCAAGTCTCAAAGGGGAGGTTGATTATGATTTGACTTTAACGTCAGTGAGTGTGTAGTGTTGTGTATAGTGTTGTTGTTTGAGCATTAACAACATCTGCAAAGTTACGCCGCTCAGAGCTCAACGCAAAGGCAGATATCTTCTTTTACTGGAATTGCTTTTAAGGACTACAACAAACGGCTGCTAGGGACTACATCGAGCTTCTTCATGGGTTAGTGACATCACTAACCCTGACATTTACATAAACCCCGCCCCCGGGAACACACAACAAAGGGTGTGAGATTATCATGACAGAATATGCTAATCAATGACTTGAAGATTGTTAACTCATTAGTTCCTGCTGTCTCTTCTTCTTGAGTCTCTCCATCATTGTCCGACTCCGGTTTGATCATAAAAGGCTGAAGAGTTTCATTGCGTGTCTGCATGAGGTCATCAGAGCTGCTAACATGAGCTCTTGAAGCTCCGCCCCATGAGCAGCTGCTCATTTGCATTTAAAGGGACACATAAAAACAGCACCATCAAAAAGTGTTTTGAGCTAAAACTTCACATACACTCACATCAGAGACTTATTTGACATGTTGTAAGAAGGGGCAATCACCCACCCCTTTAATGAGTGCTCAGTAGTCCCTATAAGAGTGCATCGCCGGCGCCACCTAGCAAAAAAAACATTAATAATCATATTTTTAAAACTACTGCCTTGAATAGGTGTGATTTAAAGCTTAGAGTCTGAACTTCACAATGCACGTGGCCAATCTGATGAACTCCTGAGTAGTGCTGGGTGATTTTCTGATAAATAGAAAAAAATGATAATAATCATAATTTATTTAACTAAAAAGAAATATGTAGATTTCAAGTGGCATTTTTACTCATAACTTTATGAAACATGCACAGATCGTAGAAAATGAATGTCTTTAAAATGAGTCCGAAATCTGCATAATCCCATGCGGATCCCAGATGTTCCTCATGGAAGAAGGGTTTTACCGGCTCCCCTTGTTCCAATGCTGTAACTTTAGATTACCACCAATCACCACACAATCTGATCCAGGAGCAGCTCACTGAACGCTCCTCCTATCTCATTGCCTTCCTGAAGGATTGCATGTCAAATAAGAAAGATATGTGAAATTATAATAAACTATTAAATATATTTGTTTGTTTTTACCAGCGGTTTCTCCGCATGAGGATGTCCAATTGTAATGTCATTTATATTTTCTAAAATGGTAAAAGTGCCTCTCCTTTCTTTAGGTTTGGTGTTATGAGTCTTTACTTTTGTGGACTGTAAGAAGGCCTTCCGTCTTTAAAGGAGATTTTCTCAATATTTAGAGTTTTTTGCACCCTCAGATTCCAGATTTTCAAATATTGTCCTATCACACATCAGTGGAGAGATGATTTATTCAGCTTTATGATGATGTATAAATCACTATTTCAAAAAATTTAAATTGCCCTTATGTCACATTTGTGTGCTGAAGTCTTACGGTATGGAAAGACATGAGGGCGAGTAATTAATGACAGAGTTATTATTTTTGGGTGACTCTTATGAATGTGTATGAGTTATGATTTGAGCTCTTGATTAGTCCATGCGTTCGCTAATCATTAGTGTTGAGGTAAAGTGTTGCACAAGATTCTCATTAGGAATTAATCTTCAAAACACACACATTAGGAATGCAACATTGTTACTTTATTAATGTTGTTACTGTAAAGTTTTGGGAGATTTGATTATTTATGTGCTTTCATTAGTAATCATTTAATGTAAAATCCACTTTATATATTTCTAAATCTCATTCATGAATATGACATGACAGGTTTAGTGGACTGGAAAACAAACACTTTTAATATGAATCACGTGAGCTCTCACATAGCCACAGAGGATTGCTATGTGTTTCATTTACATTTAGACATTTAAAATCATTACATACACAATACAATATAACAATAAAAATACTCCTTATCAAAGTGTAGCATTTGTACAGTCAAAGTGATCTTGGATCAGTTTTGTCATTTAAAATCTTCTTTCGTGTCAATTATCTGTAATTGCCTTGATTAGCCAATCTCTAGCCTACAAATCAAATAGTTGCGGGAACACAAGTTGCACTCTAAAATGAAGTTGTTGCTTATATTTAATAGATGACACCTTCATAAATCATTTGGTGTGTAAAGTGTATCGCTGAGAATGATTTTGTGAAGAAGTTGCTTCAGTTCATTGTGAGGTTTTTCTGCCATCACTGCCAGTGTAATCCAGGACATCCAATCACACTACTGAGAAAGAAAACCCCTCACCAGAACATCGATGTGCAATCTGTCTTTCACAGGAGTAACAGAGGTCAGATCTCGAGAACAACACCGCAAACTGACCGCACTATACAAACACACACTTCATCTGTATTCATCACACACAGGCCAGACATTAGTTTGCTAACTGCCCGACTGCTATTGAACTAGTTTCACTACCAATTTTGTAATTAGATTATTTTACTGGTTTGGAGCTCCTGCACCCTGAGCTCAGATCAGTACGATAGGGCCCTAATGTGGTGGAAAGTGAGAACCAGTATTGATAGCAATTAACGGTAACACTTTACAATACGGGTGCACTAATATGCATTAATTCATGCTTAACTAATGCACAGATAATCATGAGTTAATGTGTTACTAATGGGGAACTAACCCATTTATTAATGATTACTGCATCAGCAACTAATGAAGATTATACATGATTAATAGATTAAGTCATCATTACATTGTTATTAGTTAAATGTGTCATAATGTATTAATTCCTTAATAACAGCTTCCAGTTGTTTAATTAATCATTAGCTAATGATTTACTAATGTGTTGTTATGTTATGACTTTACTTGTTGATCACTATTAACTAATTGATTACATAATATGTAATTGTGGTTATGACTTTTGAATTATTTTTAATTAGTTAATAGTCATGTGCCCCAACAAGTAAAGTCATAACATAACGATACATCTGTAAATCATTAGCTAATGATTAATTAACGCAGACAACTGAAATGCATGGCTTTGACCCGTTGTGCTAATTAACACATTAATTTACATTATTAGTTCATATTATATGTTATTAAGGAATTAATACATTATGACACATGTAACTAATAACAATGTAATGATGACTTAATCTATTAATCATGTATAATCTTCATTAGTTGCTGATGCAGTAATCATTAATAAATGGGTTAGTTCCCCATTAGTAACACATTAACTCATGATTATCTGTGCATTAGTTAAGCATGAATTAATGCATATTAGTGCACCCGTATTGTAAAGTGTTACCCAATTAACTAACAATTTGTTTGAATTTCCTATTAAAGAGATTAAATTACCAGTTTAAGAAGTGCATAACCTATCCACCTCATCATGACTTTTTTTATTTTAGTTCAGTGTGATAACACAAGTCACTCACGGTGTATCTGTGGTCAGAGCCAACAATACATCGGTCAAAATTATACATTTTACTATATGCCAAAAATCATTAGGATATTAAGATCATGTTACATGAAGATATTTTGCAGTAAATATATCATAAATGTATTATTAGTAGTAATATGCATTGATAAGGGCTTCGTTTGGACAACTTTACAGGAGATTTTCTCAAGATTTAGAGTTTTTTGCACCCTCAGATTCCAGATTTTCAGATATTGTCCTAACAAACCACACATCAATGGAGAGATGATTTATTAGATGATGTAGGCTATACGTCTCAATTTCAAAGAAATGTACCCTTATGACTGGTTTAGTGGTGACATATTTGTCCAGATGTGCACTCTTGAGTTGTAAAGGGTTGTTTTCCTGACCCCTCAGAGATGACCGGCCCCCGCCGACAGCTGTGCAGCTCGCGCGAGGCTTCTCAGTCTGAGGTGCCATGGCGTCCGGAGAGGAGGACGGGACCGTCGAGGAGAAGGAAACCAACAACAAGAAGCGGACGAAAGGCGCGATCGCCACGGCATGGCTCACCTTCTACAACATCGCCATGACGGCCGGGTATCGCTGCTGAACGTTTGACTTTGAGCTGCGTTTGTTCTGAATGCAGTCGTGTGTCTGTTTATAGTTGCATTGTAAATCACTCGACTGGCTGTTACTAAAGGCTTCTCTGAAAGCGACATGGACTGTTGCATTAAACCCGCAGTACTGTAGGTGTAGTTTAGGTTAGTCGTGGAGAACTGTTGGTCGTACTCGGATGTTCCTCACAGGAGCTGCTCAGCCTTTCCTAATACGGACCCGCACGTGTCGCAGAGATATGTTTAGAACTCGCTCGACAGGCGAAATTTAACAAAGAAAAATGAAATGCACGGGAATGATACTGAAAGTGTACATTATTCGTAATCAGTTCAGCGCCATCGCCACCAGTGTAAACTCACAATGCGCTTAATTGTGTTGGGTAACACTTTATTTTAGTGTCCTTGTTACACACCCTACATGTACTTACTGTAGTTAAAACTATACATTATGCATAATTACATGCAAATAACCCCTATTCATAAGTGCATGTAGTTCATTATTATTACTCAGCACTTAAACTGTAACAGGCGCCTTAAAATAAAGTGTAACCTTGTATTGAATAGTATGTCCTTGTAGTATAAATAAAAAATAGGCTATTAATGAGAAAAGCAAAAGCCAACTTAAAAGTAGGCTACCTAAAGAGAATACAGTTTCACTGTCAATTTTTAAAATCATTGTTTTAATAATCTTTCATCATGCTTAAGTACACTTATTGTTATGTGTTGACTAACATACTAAAGTGATTATCATTTTAACTGTAGTAGTGTGTTATTCAATATTACACTAATTTGCAACTTCGCCATTACAAATATATTTTAATAGATGACACAAGTTTTAGCAGAAATTGCATTAAAGTGCTTTTTAATTTGCTAAGAAGTAATTAAACACTTAAGGCACATACAAAATAGGTAACACTTTATTTACCGTGTCCTTGCTACATGTTACATGTATTTACCATAGTAATAACAGTAAATGATGCATAATTACATGCAACTAACCCAACAGTAAGTACATGTAGTTCATTAAAATCACTCAGTATTTTAATTTATTATTACACTGTAACAATGACACCCTTTATTTTAAGGTGACGTAGTTACATTGTACATATTCAAACAAGTACTGAGTAATATTAACTGGTTTATGGTTAGTTACTTGTAGTTATGCATCATTTACTGTTATAATACATGTAGTAACGTATAATTAAGTTACCTTAAAATATCGTGATTTTTAGTGGATGAAGTCACTTCCTGTGACGTACACATCGCTGAGAGTAACATGAACCATAGGCTAGTGTTCACTAAAGTGTGATTTTTAAACCTGTTGTAAATTTAAATTCATTTTTTTTGTTAATTGATTTGCCCAAAAATATGCTAATGCTGCCTCTCTTTAATATAAATACCATTTCTTTTTATATTGTTTTCACCTATGCAATGACTTTCATGCATGTACGTGTGGCTTAAGTGACTACACTCTGTACTATGCATCATAAGTGAAATATGTGCATCTAGAAAACAAGACATGCTCTTTTTTTGTAATTATATCCAAACTCATAGTGGAGAATATCTAGTGCACTCATTCAGTCCCATAATGCATTGCAATGAGAAGTGTACACCCATGTAGACTCAACAACTATAGAATGCCCATAATGCACTGTGAGTGCTTAGTCATGCAGGTGTTTCTTTGACTAGTTGCTGGTTAGCTGAATGTCACCTATATTTATATTGAAAATGTGGCATGGCTTCTATAGACGTTGGATGTGATCTTTTATTGCAGGTGGCTTGTACTGGCTATTTCCATGGCCCGGTATTACCTTCAGAAAGGCACCCATAAAGGCTTGTACAAACATATAGCAAGGACACTCAAATGTTTCCAGACATTTGCACTATTGGAGGTAAGATCAACTGCCTTTAACCACGTGACATAAACGTTTAACCATGTGATATAAACCAGTGTTGCAGTATCTTTTGCAGTTTTGTCAAACTGTCTTGCAGTAGTTCTTCCTCATCATCACTCAGCATGTTTTATTTAGAGTGTTCTCCGAAATAAAATGGCGTTTGGGGGGTAAAATATGTATTATTTTGGCAAGGTTGCCTGCTATATATCCTATATATCACATAATTGAGGTCGCTGGAAAAACAACCCGTGGAAAACAACCCGTGGGAAAAACACGGACTTGGCAACAGTGCAGTTGAGTTTGACAACTAACGTTACGCGTCGCTCCGTTGCTCTGATTGGTTGTAGGTCTATCCAATTGAGGTCTTTCCTGGTTCGGTTGAAACACGCCCCATAATCACAGCTCAATGGAGCGGTACCAGACTCATATTCTGACTAGAATTTAGTATGACCACGTCAGGCTAAAGAGATACTGTACTTCCAACAAATATAACTCAAAAGGAAGCATATATAGAGAAAATAACAGTGGTCCCAATACCGAGCCTTGAGGAACACCACATAAAAGCATATACACTGAAAAATCCTACAGTGATTCTAACTAGCTAACTTTAATTAATGTGCTAACTTAATTGTAAAAAATCAAGTAATCTGAACTGTTCACACACTATTCCTTGTTTACTCAGAAAACCCAAGTTAATATTAATTGATTGGTTGACCATTTTGTCAAGCAAAAAAACAACAACTCGCCATTATGGAGATCAGTGTTCCCTTTGGTTAGGCACTTCATTCATATTACTTTAATTATTTTCCTATCGATGCAGCGGTGCCACGAGAAATCACAGTTATTTGGTTTCAAAGGACGGGAAGTAATTAATAGGTTGCTTGTAAAAGTTGGCCTAGCTTCTGACTGAATAATTAACTATAGTAGTCAGAAATTAGTTCACCTTTTAAAAGCAACCTCTATAATACTTCCCTTCATGTCGTATAGTGATCGTTTACAATTTATATACACTTATGTCATAAACACCATGTGAAACTTTTAATTGGTTTGATATAATTCCTCTATATTTGTGACAATATCATGCTTGAGTCACACACACACTCCCACATTCAGCATCAAAACACAACAATCAGTGCGTTTACATGCATCCTCTTATTGCGATTATGGCAATATTGCGATTAAACTTTACCTCATGTAAACGCAATACTTCGATCAAACTAATGCCATTGAGCTCATAATCGTAGTAATCATAATCACATTACACTATGTGGCCTACGCTGCAATAAACACGCGTGTAAACACTGTAATCGCATTATTACCGCTCTGACCAAAGTGTGTGCGGAAGAAAGTACACAGATGCCATGTGTTGTTCACATAACTTCATGAATTAACTCTGTGACATTATTCTTCTCCAAATCACTAAACTCTGTCAACACAACTCGCTGAGCAGTCTCTGCATCTTCCTCCAGACGGCATGGTTTAACCGTGCTTATTAGCGAATAATCAGAATAATGAAAATTGCATTTGATCTGGAGTGAAGGGTTCTGCTCATGACATGTAACTTGATCGCATTTTACTGCGATTAAGACCTTACTCTGATTATTAGAAATAATCGCATTATAGGTGCACATGTGAACGTAGTCATTGATAACAACAATGGTAGCTATACTAAGTCGAGAGTAAATCTAAAGTAAATGATCTAGTACTCTCAACAGTTCTTTTTTTAGTTACTAGAACTCTTGTGTAAGTGAACTATACCAACTAAACATTTGTTAAGACATTTTTAAGGCAATCAGTATCCTTCGTTTAGTAAGTCTTAATATTTACATTTTACAGTGTATAGGGCAAATAACAAAGGTCTCAAAACCGAGCCCTGTGGAACGCCACATACTAAAGGGGCAGATTTGGAAGGGAAAATTCCCTATAGTCATAGTTAATATACTTTAGATAGGAACAAACAAAAGTGAGTGACTCAATCCCTTCCCAAAGGGTCAATCCACAAGGCTATGGCCACTTCATGGAAGCAATTTAGCTATTTATGATCTTATGATCCTGAGTGGTGAACCCTCACGATTAATTTGGAGAACTGAGTGAAAATTGGTGATTTCTTTGAGATCTTACAGGTATCTGGGATTTAAACTTTTGTATTTTTATTAATACATTTATTTACCAAGCGCCACACAAAAGAGATGCACAAATAAATGAACTCACATTTAGGACTGAAGTAGGTCCTTATTAGGGAATCAATAATTACTGAATGCGTGAGCCTCATTAATATCCATCTACTGTAGTGTTCGACCGATATATATCCAAGGCAGATATTTGGCATTCATTTTAAAATACTTTAGAAGTTGCATCTAAAAGTATAAGTCTGTTTACTTGACAGTTTTATTTTTTATTCATTTTCAAATTATATCGACATTGGCCATCAAAAAACAAAAACAAAAAAGAAAAACAATATTGGTCGACTACTAATCAGCTAACTATGACAAATTGTAAACAATTACAAATATTTACCAATCACAATATTAGCATAAGCAATCGTCTTGTTTATTCAGAACATGGTCAAGTCAAGTCAACTTTATTTATATAGCGCTTTTAACAATGCAGATTGTTTCAAAGCAGCTTCACAGTGTTAGAAAAATAATGCAACAGAATATATCTCGGTTATCATACAGTAACAATGTGGGCTTTAGATCAGTAATTTAGTTTAATAATTAGATTTATTTTGAAATATATTTGAAAAATAGTTTTTCCCCAACTGAGCAAGCCATGTTCATAAACATGCATCACTAATTACTCAAATGTCACCTATCAACTACTAGTGATTTTTCCAGATATACCAAAATATTGCTCCAGATCAACAGTAGTTCTTAAAGAGAGACTAGATAACACTTGAGTTATTATGATGCCTTTTATGACCATGTTCTGAGGAAACAAGACAAGTGCTCATGTCTCAGTTAATGCTGTGAATTAATTGGTTGTTCTTTATAATTTGTCATAGGTTATAGTTATTAATAAGGTTAATCTAAGGGTATGTTTAAATGACAATGATGTACTAAAAACAGAAGACAGTGTTGTCAAAAGTTAATGTAGTGAATGTAAGTATTATTAAGTGTGATTATTAAATGGTGTGTAACCTTACCTCAGAGTCAGCCCAGAAGCAGATACAGAGTGCTGAGTGCTGTACTGTTAGTCTGGTCTGAGCCTAATCATACCAGTCGTGTATCTATGTTCTGATCCATCTTCATTTCTTTTTCTTATGCTTTGGCTGTTTTTATTTCAGGTCGGACACTGTGCTATTGGTATGTACGGTATTTTAACGTGCTATAATAACATATTTCATTCCAGGTATGTAAGGATATTATTCAGGTGTTGTTCTTGCTGTGTTAAAGGAATTGTGCGGACATCTGTGATTGTGACTGGGGTCCAAGTATGTTCTCGGATATTCATGGTCTGGTTCATTACAAACAGCATCAGACAGGTCAGTGTGCATGATGAGGACATCCACTAATAACCAGAAAACCAATGGGAATTATGGGACATAGTCACTGGTCGCCAGTCTCTGAATGGGCTGTTACATTTAAATATTGTTTTCTTTCATTTGAAACATATGCTAAGATTCAGAACGAGGAGAGTGTGATCTTGTTCTTAGTGGTATGGACGGCTACAGAGATCACTCGCTACTCTTTCTACACGTTCAACCTGATCCACCATCTGCCCTACTTCATCAAGTGGGCCAGGTACACCAGAGCTCTGCACGGTTCACTGAGCATGCCTCTACTCACAAGGACACGGCTGCGTCCGAAATCGCATACTTCATTACTCTATAGTAGGCGAAAAACAGTGTGTGGCTAAAGAAGTATGTCCGAATTCACTCGTACAACAGAACCTTCTGGTGAAATTCTGAAGTGTGCTTACAGTGGACACTTTACTATCCCAATTTACTATACTATTTATGAACGACGCTGGTAAATAATGTGAAAACGACAACATAGCGAATGTAGTACGTCCAGATAACATTCATACTACATAGAACATATAGTTATACTATAGATATACTATACTATATAGATACTTTTTAGTGGTTGCAAATTAATTAGTTTCAAAATAAGTACCTACTCAAGAGAGTATGCGATTTCAGACTCAGCCCAAGTCTTATTTCAGCTCTTGTACTGGAAAACTAAATTAAGACTAAAACAAGACTAAAAAAGATTTTATTGAGCAACTAACATGTAATTTTGTGGCCTTTTTAAAAAAACTAGATTGGACATGTATTCTAAGTTTTAATTTGGGTTACAGTTGGAATGGGTTAGTAGATAGTTAGTCTGAGCTCCTCCCCTGATACGTGGAGTTAGTAGTTAGTTAGTTGTCTGAGCTCCTCCCCTTATACGTGGAGTTAGTAGTTAGTTAGTAGTCTGAGCTCTTCCCCTTATACGTAGAGTTAGTAGTTAGTTAGTAGTCTGAGCTCCCCCCTTATGCGTGGAGTTAGTAGTTAGTTAGTAGTCTGAGCTCCACCCTTATGCGTGGAGTTAGTAGTTAGTTAGTAGTCTGAGCTCCTCCCCTTATACGTGGAGTTAGTAGTTAGTTAGTAGTCTGAGCTCCTCCCCTTATACGTGGAGTTAGTAGTTAGTTAGTAGTCTGAGCTCCACCCTTATGCGTGGAGTTAGTAGTTAGTTAGTAGTCTGAGCTCCACCCCTTATACGTGGAGTTAGTAGTTAGTTAGTAGTCTGAGCTCCACCCCTTATACGTGGAGTTAGTAGTTAGTTAGTAGTCTGAGCTCCACCCTTATGCGTGGAGTTAGTAGTTAGTTAGTAATCTGAGCTCCTCCCCTTATACGTGGAGTTAGTAGTTAGTTAGTAGTCTGAGCTCCTCCCCTTATACGTGGAGTTAGTAGTTAGTAAGTAGTCTGAGCTCCTCCCCTTATACGTGGAGTTAGTAGTTAGTTAGTAGTCTGAGCTCAAAGCTGATACATGGAGTTAGTAGTTAGTTAGTTGTCTGAGCTCCTCCCTTTATACGTGGAGTTATTAGTTAGTTAGTTGTCTGAGCTCCTCCCCTTATACGTGGGGTTAGTAGTTAGTAAGTAGTCTGAGCTCCTCCCCTTATACGTGGAGTTAGTAGTTAGATAGTTGTCTGAGCTCCTCCCCTTATACGTGGAGTTAGTAGTTTGTTAGTAGTCTGAGCTCCTCCCCTTATACGTAGAGTTAGTAGTTAGATAGTTGTCTGAGCTCCTCCCCTTATACGTCGGGTTAGTAGTTAGTTAGTAGTCTGAGCTCCTCCCCTTATACGTGGAGTTAGTAGTTAGATAGTTGTCTGAGCTCCTCCCCTTATACGTGGAGTTAGTAGTTTGTTAGTAGTCTGAGCTCCTCCCCTTATACGTGGAGTTAGTAGTTTGTAAGTAGTCTGAGCTCCTCCCCTTATATGTGGGGTTAGTAGTTAGTAAGTAGTCTGAGCTCCTCCCTTGATACGTGGAGTTAGTAGTTAGTTAGTTGTCTGAGCTCCTCCTTATACGTGGGGTTAGTAGTTAGTAAGTAGTCTGAGCTCCTCCTTATACGTGGAGTTAGTAGTTAGATAGTTGTCTGAGCTCCTCCCCTTATACGTGGAGTTAGTAGTTTGTTAGTAGTCTGAGCTCCTCCTTATACGTAGAGTTAGTAGTTAGATAGTTGTCTGAGCTCCTCCCCTTATACGTGGAGTTAGTAGTTTGTAAGTAGTCTGAGCTCCTCCCCTTATACGTGGAGTTAGTAGTTAGTTAGTTGTCTGAGCTCCTCCCCTTATACGTGGAGTTAGTAGTTAGTTAGTAGTCTGAGCTCCTCCCCTTATACGTGGAGTTAGTAGTTAGTAAGTAGTCTGAGCTCCTCCCCTTATATGTGGGGTTAGTAGTTAGTAAGTAGTCTGAGCTCCTCCCCTTATACGTGGAGTTAGTAGTTAGATAGTTGTCTGAGCTCCTCCCCTTATACGTTGAGTTAGTAGTTAGTTAGTAGTCTGAGCACCTCCCCTTATACGTGGAGTTAGTAGTTAGTAAGTAGTCTGAGCTCCTCCCCTTATACGTGGAGTTAGTAGTTTGTAAGTAGTCTGAGCTCCTCCCCTTATACGTGAGGTTAGTAGTTAGTTAGTAGTCTGAGCTCCACCTCTTACAACTTTCAGAACCTCAAATGAATCCCACAATTTAATTTAATCACAATCCAAGATAATGTTGTGGAGAATGTTGAGAGAATCGGGAGTAAGTGCTGTGTGCTCTGTGTGAATATGATGGTTATTGTAGTTCTGGACTCTACTCTATTGTAGTTCTGCTGCCATTATGACTCTCTTACTTCTGCAATAAAAACAACAAAAATGAAACAAATGTGATGTTTAACTAAAGTCATTTTTGTTTATTGTGTGGTTGATTTGGATCATCGAAGGTCAAAGCTGAAAGGGTAGTTTGAGCGGCGCCCTCTACAGGCGTGAATGTGCATTTCCTCCAGCCTGAGGATTATTAATTTCTCTTTTGGTGTGAAAGTGCCTTAACATTTGACAAAACGTTTGTTAGTGCATTCAGAGCACGCATCAAACTGCCAAAGTCGCGTGATTTCAGTAAACGAGGCTTCGTTACGTCACTGTTTTGAAATGTCACTGAATCAGAATATAATAATAATGTAACGCAGTTGAGTATTTTTAAGTAACTTTCTCCAACACTGAGTTACAAAATAATTGTTGATGTGTGTATAATATGGGATGTCTCACGTTTATGCTTTGTCTTTTCCCTCTGCTGTCCTCAGGTATAACATGTTTATTATCATGTATCCGTTGGGAGTAGTTGGTGAACTGCTGACCATACACGCCGCCTTGCCGTATGTTCGGAGATCGGGCATGTTCTCCCTGAGGCTTCCCAACAAATACAACGTGTCCTTTGACTATTACTACTTCCTGATCATCGTCATGCTGTCCTACATCCCACGTATGAACTCAATGAAACACCTATTACACGCTAGCATTTACTGAGCACCAGACCAGCTGAAGGATGCAAAAATGCCAATTCGTGTTAAAGCATGTTAGCAAACATGATAATTAATGCTAACAACATGCTAAAACATGCTAGCAATGTTAGTAGTGTTACAACAAGCAAGCATTGTGGTAATTCATGCTAGCAATGTGTTAAAACATGTTAAGTATGCTAATTAATGCTAGCAACCTGTTAAAAAATGCTAGCAACATGCTAATTTATGCTAGCAACCTGTTAAAAAATGCAAGCAAAACATGCCAATTAATGTTAGCAATGTGTTAAAACATGTTAGCAACATGATAATTAATGCTAACAACATGCTAATTCATGCTAGCAATGTATTTCTCTTGCCACTTCACTAAATGTAAAGCTTATGACACTTTCATACGGCTTTGTCTTCCCAGTTGTCATTGTGGTCTGCTTCTCTTCCAGTGTTTCCTCAGTTGTACTTCCACATGCTGCGTCAGAGGAGGAGGGTCCTTCACGGAGAAGTCATAATAGAGAAAGATGAGTAGAGAGAAACCCCGGCTAGCCATCAGTTGTTTGAGAAAAGTTTATGGTCAGGATAAGAAGCCAAAAACATTAAATATAAATCAACCAGGATGGAATCACTACAATCATCAAAGGAGATTTGAACCAAAGGACGCCTCATTTTCACGGCCAATGGAGAAGTCTCGTCTGATTGGACAAGAGTTTTGGACTGGACTCTGGCTAACAATCATCTGTACACCTCAGCTGATCTGGACTGTGTGGTGGTTTGTGTAGTTACGGGGATGTTGGGTAAACCATTCCACAACTTCTAGATCTCCACTTTGGTGTTCTTGGACGGACAGATTAGGGATTAAACAATTATTATGATATACATTTATGGGAATGGCAAAAAAGAATGTATAACCTGTATTATTTTATCACTTGGCTACTTTATTTCATTCACAAACGATTGGTATTAAAACAGAATTGGAATAAATGCATTAACGAACACTTTAAGGGGTTTATCTGTTTAGTGCTTGCGACATTATCATGTCAACGCTGTTTTCAATCATCTGAAGTCTGACAACTGTATCTTTAGAATAAATACTAGTGATGTTCGTTCTGAATATGACACCAGGTGCAATGTGATAAAGCAACAAGTGATGAAAGCTCATGCCCGAACCTGCAGCTGAGACTGAAATCAACAGAACATTGATTGGTTTCTGGTTTTGTGATCCAAAATCCCACTCCTCATAGATATTTGACCCAATATACAAGCAGTTTGGCATTTAGTTTGGACAGAAAATGACTTTGTTGGGATATTTTTTACACTTTTTTCCAGTATGCACTATGATTATCTTTGCTGCTTCAGTGTTTACAATCCAAACTAGAGTAAATAAACTGGGGAGAGTTTGTACAGGTAGTGCTCTAGAAACCAGCAGCACATGTTAGGTTAATCCAAGACTATTTGTTGCTAAATCTATAGCTCATTTGGCTCTCAGACCTTCTGTGTTGTTGTTGTTGTTTTTAATTTATATACTTTTTTCTGTAAGAAACTTGAGTTCACGGCTCTCTTTCTGAGTAGACTCTCTCTACGGTGCTTCATTATTTGATTCTTCTGTGCAGCTGAGGAGAGAAAGTGAACATGGTGTGACATCCTTAGATAGAATTGTGAAGAACATTTTCATGTAATTGAATTCAATACCTGGTAATTGTACTGAAAGAATAAAGGTCTTGAAGAAGGAATGAAAGAAACAATAAAAAGATCTATGACCGTATGTACTCATAGTATTGCTTTTGTTGATACAGTGAGGAAAATAAGTATTTGAACACCCTGCTATTTTGCAAGTTCTCCCACTTAGAAATCATGGAGGGGTCTGAAATTGTCATCGTAGGTGCATGTCCACTAAAAATCCAGAAATCACAATGTATGTTTTTTTAACTATTTATTTGTATGATACAGCTGCAAATAAGTATTTTAACACCTGAGAAAATTAATGTTAATATTTGGTACAGTAGCCTTTGTTTGCAATTACAGAGGTCAAGCGTTTCCTGTAGTTTTTTAGCAGGTTTTTCACACACACTGCAGGAGGGATTCTGGCCCACTCCTCCACACAGATCTTCTCTAGATCCGTCAGGTTTCTGGCCTGTCGCTGAGAGAGTTTGAGCTCCCTCCAAAGATTCTCTATTGGGTTTAGGTCTAGAGACTGGCTAGGCCACGCCAGAACCTTGATATGCTTCTTACAGAGCCACTCCTGGGTTATCCTGGCTGTGTGCTTCGGGTCATTGTCATGTTGGAAGACCCAGCCTCGACCCATCTTCAATGCTCTAACTGAGGGAAGGAGGTTGTTCCCCAAAATCTTGCAATAAATTGCCCGGTCATCCTCTCCTTAATACAGTGCAGTCGCCCTGTCCCATGTGCAGAAAATGCTTCACAGTACGGATGGTGTTCTTGGGATGGTACTCATCATTCTTCTTCCTCCAAACACGTTTAGTGGAATTATGACCAAAAAGTTCTATTTTGGTCTCATCTGACCACATGACTTTCTCCCATGACTTCTCTGGATCATCCAAATGGTCATTGGCAAACCTAAGACGGTCCTGGACATGTGCTGGTTTAAGCAGGGGAACCTTCCGTCCCATGCATGATTTCAAACCATGACGTCTTAGTGTATTACCAACAGTAATCTTGGAAACGGTGGTCCCAGCTCTTTTCAGGTCATTGACCAGCTCCTCCCGTGTAGTTCTGGGCTGATTTCTCACCTTTCTTAGGATCATTGAGACCCCACGAGGTGAGATCTTGCATGGAGCCCCAGTCCGGAATGAGACTGACAGTCATGTTTAGCTTCTTCCATTTTCAAATGATTGCTCCAGCAGTGGACCTTATTACACCAAGCTGCTTGGCAATTTCCCCGTAGCCCTTTCCAGCCTTGTGGAGGTGTACAATTTTGTAATTTATAAGTAACTTATAATATATACAGAGTGCCATAGATAAGAGTTCTCTGAAACATGCATATCTGCCAAATTCCAAAATGATAAATTCCTCCATGTCAACTCAAAGATGGTTATTTGTACAGGAATTAAAAGCCTCGTTTAGAATATGTTGTGTAGAAACCATCCTATATTTGATCTAGGATCATTTCTCATATGTGTGTAAAAGTGATTCTCACAAACCGTATGCACACAAAAATAAAACGAATAAATGAATGTAAGCACAAAAGAATGAGCATACGCACAACAAAAACGAAACACATAAAAACGTACACACAAATGAATATACGTATAAAAAGTGAATGTTAGAACAAAAGAAACGAGCATATACACAAAAAATGAACGTAAGCACATGAATTGAGAATGTGTGAAGGGTGTTTGCCACAATAGGAGAATCTAGAATCCTAGTTGATTTTTGTTTTTCAAAAATAATGAATAACTTTATAACCCTTAAGCCGATGTCGCTGTTACTGGGCAGCAGGGAAGAGAAGGGGTGAGGATGCAGTTGCCGTTTTTTTGTGTATGTAACACTTCTCAAAGCCCCCCTTTAAGGAGTGGATTCCAGATGCTCCAACAAAGCAAAGGTGGACCGATGGCGGGTCAGGTCTGTGTGGTGGAAATGAGCCTAGACTCTTAAGAAGAGCCAGCGAAGTGATGAGCCAGGGTGGAACAGATAGTGCAGGAAGCTAGGGCAGAGCAGGTGGCCACCTAGGCGGAGCAAAAAGTCCCCAAAGCAGAGACCATGAGGTGGAGCAGGCAGAGCTGGAGACCACCACGGTGGAGCAGGCACAGCTGGAGACCACCATGACTGAGCAGGCACAGCTGGAGACCACCATGACGGAGCAGGCACAGCTGGAGACCACCATGACGGAGCAGGCACAGCTGGAGACCACCATGACGGAGAAGGCACAGCTGGAGACCACCATGGCGGAGCAGGCACAGCTGGAGACCACCATGACGGAGCAGGCACAGCTGGAGACCACCATGACGGAGCAGGCACAGCTGGAGACCACCATGGTGGAGCAGGCACAGCTGGAGACCACCATGGTGGAGCAGGCACAGCTGGAGACCACCATGGTGGAGCAGGCACAGCTGGAGACCACCATGGTGGAGAAGGCACAGCTGGAGACCACCACGGGGAGCAGGCACAGCTGGAGACCACCATGGCGGAGCAGGCACAGCTGGAGACCACCATGGTGGAGCAGGCACAGCTGGAGACCACCATGGCGGAGCAGGCACAGCTGGAGACCACCATGGTGGAGCAGGCACAGCTGGAGACCACCATGGTGGAGCAGGCACAGCTGGAGACCACCACGGGGAGCAGGCACAGCTGGAGACCACCATGGTGGAGCAGGCACAGCTGGAGACCACCATGGCGGAGCAGGCACAGCTGGAGACCACCATGGTGGAGCAGGCACAGCTGGAGACCACCATGGCTGAGCAGGCACAGCTGGAGACCACCATGGCGGAGCAGGCACAGCTGGAGACCACCATGGCGGAGCAGGCACAGCTGGAGACCACCATGGTGGAGCAGGCACAGCTGGAGACCACCATGGTGGAGCAGGCACAGCTGGAGACCACCATGGCGGAGCAGGCACAGCTGGAGACCACCATGGTGGAGCAGGCACAGCTGGAGACCACCATGGTGGAGCAGGCACAGCTGGAGACCACCATGGTGGAGCAGGCACAGCTGGAGACCACCATGGTGGAGCAGGCACAGCTGGAGACCACCATGGCGGAGCAGGCACAGCTGGAGACCACCATGGTGGAGCAGGCACAGCTGGAGACCACCATGGTGGAGCAGGCACAGCTGGAGACCACCATGGTGGAGCAGGCACAGCTGGAGACCACCATGGTGGAGCAGGCACAGCTGGAGACCACCATGGTGGAGCAGGCACAGCTGGAGACCACCATGGCGGAGCAGGCACAGCTGGAGACCACCATGGTGGAGCAGGCACAGCTGGAGACCACCATGGTGGAGCAGGCACAGCTGGAGACCACCATGGTGGAGCAGGCACAGCTGGAGACCACCATGGTGGAGCAGGCACAGCTGGAGACCACCATGGTGGAGCAGGCACAGCTGGAGACCACCATGGCGGAGCAGGCACAGCTGGAGACCACCATGGTGGAGCAGGCACAGCTGGAGACCACCATGGTGGAGCAGGCACAGCTGGAGACCACCATGGTGGAGCAGGCACAGCTGGAGACCACCATGGTGGAGCAGGCACAGCTGGAGACCACCATGGTGGAGCAGGCACAGCTGGAGACCACCATGGGGAGCAGGCACAGCTGGAGACCACCATGGTGGAGCAGGCACAGCTGGAGACCACCACGGGGAGCAGACACAGCTGGAGACCACCATGGTGGAGCAGGCACAGCTGGAGACCACCATGGTGGAGCAGGCACAGCTGGAGACCACCATGGTGGAGCAGGCACAGCTGGAGACCACCATGGTGGAGCAGGCACAGCTGGAGACCACCATGGTGGAGCAGGCACAGCTGGAGACCACCATGGTGGAGCAGGCACAGCTGGAGACCACCATGGTGGAGCAGACACAGCTGGAGACCACCATGGTGGAGCAGGCACAGCTGGAGACCACCATGGTGGAGCAGGCACAGCTGGACACCACCATGGTGGAGCAGGCACAGCTGGAGACCACCACGGGGAGCAGGCACAGCTGGAGACCACCACGGGGAGCAGGCACAGCTGGAGACCACCATGGCGGAGCAGGCACAGCTGGAGACCACCACGGCGGAGCAGGCACAGCTGGAGACCACCATGACTGAGCAGGCACAGCTGGAGACCACCACGGTGGAGCAGGCACAGCTGGAGACCACCATGACGGAGCAGGCACAGCTGGAGACCACCATGACGGAGCAGGCACAGCTGGAGACCACCATGGTGGAGCAGGCACAGCTGGAGACCACCATGACGGAGCAGGCAGAGCTGGAGACCACCATGGTGGAGCAGGCACAGCTGGAGACCACCATGGTGGAGCAGGCACAGCTGGAGACCACCATGGTGGAGCAGGCACAGCTGGAGACCACCATGGCGGAGCAGGCACAGCTGGAGACCACCATGGTGGAGCAGGCACAGCTGGAGACCACCACGGTGGAGCAGGCACAGCTGGAGACCACCATGGTGGAGCAGGCACAGCTGGAGACCACCATGGTGGAGCAGGCACAGCTGGAGACCACCACAGCAGAGCAGACACAGCTGGAGACCACCATGGTGGAGAAGGCACAGCTGGAGACCACCATGGTGGAGCAGGCACAGCTGGAGACCACCATGGCGGAGCAGGCACAGCTGGAGACCACCACAGCAGAGCAGGCACAGCTGGAGACCACCACAGGGGAGCAGGCACAGCTGGAGACCACCATGGTGGAGCAGGCACAGCTGGAGACCACCATGGTGGAGCAGGCACAGCTGGAGACCACCATGACGGAGCAGGCACAGCTGGAGACCACCATGACTGAGCAGGCACAGCTGGAGACCACCATGGCGGAGCAGGCACAGCTGGAGACCACCACAGCAGAGCAGGCAGAGCTGTACGTTAGTTAGGAGTGGACGTCTTGGCTGCAGGAGGTTGCCTTCACAGGCAGCACTGGTGATGAGTTTTTTTTCTTTTTCTTGTTTGACCTTGTGGCTGGGGGACCTCCTTTTTTTTGCTCCGTCATGGAATCAGGTGCATGCCTGTTGCTGACACATCTGTGGAGGATGTACTTGTCACGGTGGGTGAACAAATTCGGATTTGAAAATATAGTTTCTGCCTCGCGAAGGCCATTGCGACCTTCCTGAAGGAGCAGAGTTTGGTTGGTCGGTTGCTTGAGAGCGGAGTGTGGGTAAGTGGTGTTTTCTGTGTTATTTCACCGCTGGTTTCACTTTCAACAAAAGTTACTATTTCAAATGTGCATGTTCATTGCTAACTGAAATTGAACAAGAATTACTCAGGTTTGGAAAATTTGCTAGCGGAATAAAAATGATTCCGCTAAGTTGTAAGAATCAAGCACTAAAGCACATGCTCTCATTTAGATGCCAAGTGTTTATGCTTTTGGGATCGGAGTCATTGGATATCTCCTTTTGCGTTCAGCACGATGGAAAGTCTTATATGATTTATGCTAGTACAACCTAAAAGGTTTTGAGTGTGGAGATATTGAACATAAGAAAAATGCTTGCCCACACAAAAAGCAGATTGAAAGAAATGAAAACACAAATTGAACTGAAGTTGTTTTACCAGTAGCCGAAGAACAGAGAATGGAAGTAAGGAAGATTAACTTAAAGAAGCACTCAGTTTCAGTCAATCTCATGTCAATCTTGAGTACCTATAGAGTAGTATTGAACCCTTCATATCTCCGAAAAGTCTTTAGTTTTATTATATGTATAAAAGAAAGATCCACTGTTCCGAGTCTTTCTAGAAAAAACTGAGCGGCTGGAGGCGTACTGTGTGGGCGGAGCTAAAGAGCCAGGAGCTCGCAGCTACTAGGTTGAGAGCGTCTGTGAAAGCTGTGACATCCTTAAACGTGGAAAAGAAAAGTTATCCTAAATAAACCAATGCTATCAATCAGATTCAACCATGCATATATGACCTAGAATCTGATCCGGAGGCTGAAATTGAACATGAGCAGCAGAAACTACAGAAGGACGTCTCTATGTGGTGTGGACTGTAACTGTATTTACTTAGCACATTTGTCAACATTTGTGTGCGTTTACTCATTGTTTATGAGGACATTGTTTGGTTTATGGACTATTGTATGTGACTAAATGTTAGCAGTAGCAAGGGGAACAGTTTTGCACGTCAGACCACTGCATGTTTACATAGAAAATTCATTTGAATGAAGTGCGCTTTGTGTGAACGGCGCCTAGCCTAGGTTTAATATGAAATAATTAATTTAGTTCAAGCCCTATATTGGTCAGCTAAACAAATGTATTTAAACCCACACCATACATCGCATGCTCCATTGATGAACAATCATGTTGTTTACTGATTTGACGATAGCCAAAAACTCAGACATCTGAAGCAGTTTTACTCGCCGCCTGCTTCCATTGCACGACCGTGAACCTTTTGGGACCGCTCCATTAAAAACACACTTCTTTGGTGACATTGTTGATTTGGTGAAGTCCTGTGATTGCAGTGTAGCCGCCCTTTTCCGAGAAAAGCGCATTTATGGGCGTGCATTTGCTCTCTCGCTCTGGTTACGCGCACACTCTTCCGGGAGAAGTGCCCATACGGCCCGTACAAGGAAATTCCGCCCCATATGACTTTTTACTCCAAAATATACCTAAGCATAACTCTGAACAGCAAAACAAGTTGGACTCTGAGATAAAGATGCAAGAATTGTCAGAAGCAGTTCAGCAAATATCTGTTGGCAAAGCTCCTGGTATTGATGGACTTCCTTTAGAATTTTATTAACATTCTTGGCATGTACTCAAGGAAGATATGTTGGATGTTTTAAAAGCTTCTTTTGAAAAGAAGGAATTGGCAACTAGTTGCAAAGGAGCTGAACTTTCATCATTCCCCAAGGAAGGCGACCTTGGTCTTTTAAAAAACTGGAGACCAGTGGCATTATCATGTACAGACTATACAATTCTTGCGATACAAAGAATTACGGACAATAAGATACATGTGTTGTATACCAAAGAGAACTATAACAGACAACATTTTTCTTTTAAGAGATGTCATTGATTTGGCAAACATTGAGACTCAAGATTTAGGTATATTTTCTATTGATCAAGAGAAAGCATTTGATAGAGTTGACGATTGTTATTTGTTTAATACTCTCAAAGCTTTTGGAATTGGAAATTCTTTTTTATCAGGGATACAGGGATACTTTTATAGACTGGGGCACCAGTCATGCTAAAGGTGGTATTAGACAGGGATGTCCTTTATCAGGACAACTTTATTCTTTAGCAATTGAACCCTTATGTCAATTAAGGAAACATTCACAAGGTTTTGCGCTTAAAGTTTTTGATGATAGCAAAATGATGTTGAAAGCCGTTTATGAAAATGCCTCATCTGTAAGAGTCAAGTGGAATAAAGGTGAAGGGTTCATTATGGGGAATTGGGAAGAGAAGCCTCCTCCAGTACTCCCAGGTGGGATTAAATTGGGAAATGGAGGACTGAAGTTTTAAGGGGTATATCTAGGGAGGTAAAGGTAACCGGAAAAGAACTGGGAAGGTATGGTTGGAAAAGTGTGTGGGTTGCCAACAACTTAGTTACCTCTGGCATATCACATTATTGTGATGAACCCACCAAATGATGTTTGTGATTTGTATATTTTTGTTGGTCTGGATACCACTGGACAAAAGCTGCTGTACGTTTTTGCCAGTCACTGAAGGCGGACAATAGCTTTTGGATATACAAAGTCGAATTGTGACCTTCAGAATCCAAGTGGAGCAAAGACTGAATACATGTGGGCTGATACGGCTTGGGCTTTTATCAGTCAGTTTTAAAAGCATGGAAATCTATTTTCAAAGAAAAATCAATTACAAAAGTGTCAGGACACTGAGAGTGAGGACCCAGATGCAGAATGAGCGGGGGGTGAAATTGAACAATAACAGACATGGCACAAGAATAGTGAGGCAGGAACAAAGCCCAAACATTAGGGGCAGGACACAATGGGAGAACCGGCTGGTCAGGGTTGAGACAGCAATGATGGGATGGCCATTGATGGAGACAAGGCAGTAGCACAGGGAACCAGGCTTCACAGTTGGTGATGTGACGTGCCGCAGAACTAGACTGGTAGCCAGGCCAGAGTCAATGACCAGGGAGGAACAGGATTCAGGACAGGAACCACACACACAAGACAAGACTCAAGACAACAAGAGATGACAAAAACTATGAATCTGGATAAATGCAAACTAAGTATCTGGAATCTTAAAAGGAAACTAAAAAGTCTTAAAATGCTGAGTAAACATGAGCCGCGTTTCCACCGCGGAAACTTTCCCCATGGAACTAGGGACTTTGGGGTGGTACTTGGTGTGTTTCGACCGCAGGAACCAGGGTCTAAATAAAGATCTGGGTAAATATTTCCCCCTCCGAGAGTCCCTGCTCACGAGGTAGTA
>CM040912.1:565000-582500 GCA_023029165.1 Gobiocypris rarus
GAGGCAGTGGTTTATGAATCTTTGACTCGATCGATTCGTTCAGACGGCTGATTCGTTCAGGATGAGGCAGTGGTTTATGAATCTTTGACTCGATCGATTCGTTCAGACGGCTGATTCGTTCAGGAATGAAGCAGTGGTTTATGAATCTTTGACTCGATCGATTCGTTCAGGCGGCTGATTCGTGCTCAGGATGAGGCAGTGGTTTATGAATCTTTGACTCGATCGATTTGTTCAGACGGCTGATTCGTTCAGGGATGAGGCAGTGGTTTATGAATCTTTGACTCGATCGATTCGTTCAGACGGCTGATTCGTTCAGGGATGAGGCAGTGGTTTATGAATCTTTGACTCAATCGATTCGTTCAGACGGCTGATTCGTTCAGGGATGAGGCAGTGGTGTATGAATCTTTGACTCCAGTGGTTTAACCTCAGTTTCATGAGGCGATGTGAGTGCTTTGTGTCTGCAAAACAACAGACCGAATCATTTATTCAGTGTACTGAAACCTCTCCTCCATTGACATCCATTAAAACATCCTTTGCCTTCGCCTTAAATGGGCTCTGACATAATGAGCATAGATGCGCCATGGTTTTTGTAGTGCACTGTGGAATTTCTTAGGCATTAAGGGAGCCCTTAAAATGGCTTAAACTCCCAGTGTCCTGAATAATGAACTAGGGAGCTGATTGAGACACAAGTTTCCAAGTTTCTTCATTTCTACCATGTAACGCTTAGCAAATGGCATAGCGGGAGATATCACAATGATCTAGACGAGATAAACCAACAATTTTAAAAATTGTATTATATAACTAGAAAACATTCCAGCTGTTACACTTAACAATGAATGCCATATGAAACATGTGTAACCTGAGACATTTTTCAACCTTAAAAACATCCTTAAAACATGTTTTTAAAACTTTAGGTAAACATTTCTCTGTACAATTTAGCTTTTCAGGTAATCATTTTTTAAGTGTTTTTGCAGCGCATTTTAAGTGAACTGAAGAATAAGTCTAGCGTGGCTGTGAGATGTCTCACTTGAGAGTACAGGTGCGCTGGAAAACTTCATTACGGCTCATGTAGACTGAGCTGTGAAGTGCATCACGTATCCTTTAGGAGCCTCTCCTGAGACATTCAGGTGTCACATGGTGCATACAGAAAACATGTTTTTATAATACATGTGTGTGTGTGTGTGTGTGTGTGTAGTCTGACAGTACGCTCTGCTAAGGAGGAAAAAATTATGACGATCTCAGAAGAACAAGCGGAGGCTGCTATCGACCAGACGTGAGTTGTGTTATAAGTTAAAATAATTTAATATAACAAAAATTTTTAAGAACATCTCTCTTAATAATTTGAAAGGGGTCATGACATGCCTTTTAATTACTTTAATTTGTTCCTTGAAGTTTATTTATAACAAAAATAATCAAATTTTGCATAGTGGCTGTAATTTTGATTAATCCCAGCGACAGGACACTCTTGAATGACAAAAAATTAGATATACAAAGTTCTGAAACTCTAGATAGGGCAGGCTGATCAGTCCTTAATTCAACCTTGCAAACACATCATTCTCTATAGGGCACAGCTGATTAGTTCCTGCTGTATCAGTAGCCAATGAGCTTGCTGCTCAAACCGTCAAATACTCGTTCAGCATGTGTTGTAGCAGTTGCAGCGCTTGCAGAAACCCTCCACCTTCCCCCACATGTATAGATCTGCTACGGGTAATTCATGAATGCTATATTGTTCGGCAGCAGCATGCCATGTATGTATTGGCAGTAGAAAGTCCTGTAGCTCTGCAATAACAGCGGCAGCAATAATCAGCAGCAATACTAGAAGCAGCAATAACAGCAATAATCAGCAGCAGCAATAACATCAGCATCAACAATAACAGCAAAAGCAGCAATAACAGCAATAATCAGCAGCAGCAATAACATCAGCATCAACAGTAAAAGCATAAGTAGCAATAACAGCAGCAGCATCAATAACAGCAGCAGCAATAACAGCAGCAGCAGCACAACAGCAGCAGCAGCAATAACAGCAGCAGCAATAATAGCAGTAGCAGCAATAATAGAAGCAGCAGCAATAACAGCAGCAGCAGCAATAATAGCAGTAGCAGCAATAACAGCAGCAACAGCAGCAGCAATAATAGCAGTAGCAGCAATAACAGCAGCAGCAGCAGCAGCAATAACAGCAGCAGCAATAATAGCAGCAGCAGCAATAATAGCAGCAACAGCAATAACAGCAGCAGCAGCAATAACAGAAGCAGCAATAATAGCAGTAGCAGCAATAACAGCAGCAACAGCAATAACAGCAGCAGCAGCAATAATAGCAGCAGCAGCAATAACAGCAGCAGCAGCAGCAGCAATAACAGCAGCAGCAGCAGCAATAACAGCAGCAGCAGCAGAAATAACAGAAGCAGCAATAACAGCAGCAGCAGCAGCAATAATAGCAGCAGCAATAACAGCAGCAGCAGCAGCAGCAGAAATAACAGAAGCAGCAATAACAGCAGCATCAGCAGCAATAACACAGCAATAACAGCAGCAACAGCAGCAGCAATAGCAGCAGCAATAACAGCAGCAGCAATAATAGCAGTAGCAGCAATAACAGCAGCAGCAATAATAGCAGTAGCAGCAATAACAGCAGCAGCAGCAATAATAGCAGTAGCAGCAATAACAGCAGCAGCACCAATAATAGCAGTAGCAGCAATAACAGCAGCAGCAGCAATAATAGCAGCAGCAATAACAGCAGCAGCAGCAATAATAGCAGTAGCAGCAATAACAGCAGCAGCAGCAATAATAGCAGTAGCAGCAATAACAGCAGCAGCAGCAATAATAGCAGTAGCAGCAATAACAGCAGCAGCAGCAATAGCAGCAGCAGCAATAACAGCAGCAGCAGCACCAATAATAGCAGTAGCAGCAATAACAGCAGCAGCAGCAATAGCAGCAGCAATAACAGCAGCAGCAGCAAACAGCAGCAGCAGCAATAACAGCAGCAGCAGCAATAACAGCAGCAGCAGAAATAACAGAAGCAGCAATAACAGCAGCATCAGCAGCAATAACAGCAGCAGCAGCAATAACAGCAGCAGCAATAATAGCAGCAGCAGCAACAGCAGCAGCAACAGCAACAGCAGCAATAACAGTAGCAGCAGCAATAACAGCAGCAGCAGCAATAACAGCAGCAGCAGCAGCAGCAATAACAGCAGCAGCAGCAATAACAGCAGCAGCAATAACAGCAGCAGCAGCAGCAATAACAGAAGCAGCAATAACAGCAGCAGCAGCAGCAATAACAGCAGCAGCAGCAGCAATAATAGCAGTAGCAGCAATAACAGCAGCAGCAATAATACAGCAGCAGCAATAACAGCAGCAGCAATAACAGCAGCAATAACAAAAGCAGCAGCAATAATAGCAGTAGCAGCAATAACAGCAGCAGCAGCAATAATAGCAGTAGCAGCAATAACAGCAGCAATAGTAGCAGTAGCAGCAATAACAGCAGCAATAATAGCAGCAGCAATAACAGCAGCAATAACAGCAGCAGCAGCAATAGTAGCAGTAGCAGCAATAACAGCAGCAGAAGCAATAATAGCAGCAGCAATAACAGAAGCAGCAGCAATAATAGCAGTAGCAGCAATAACAGCAGCAGCAGCAATAACAGCAGCAGCAATAATAGCAGTAGCAGCAATAACAGCAGCAGCAGCAATAATAGCAGTAGCAGCAATAACAGCAGCAGCACCAATAATAGCAGTAGCAGCAATAACAGCAGCAGCAGCAATAATAGCAGCATCAGCAGCAATAACAGCAGCAGCATTAATAGCAGCATCAGCAGCAATAACAGCAGCAGCAGCATTAATAGCAGCAGCAACAACAGCAGCAGCAATAACAGCAATAACAGCAGCAATAACAGCAGCAGCAATAACAGCAGAAGCAATAATAGCAGTAGCAGCAATAATAGAAGCAGCAATAACAGCATCAGCAGCAATAACAGCAGCAGAAATAACAGAAGCAGCAATAACAGCAGCAGCAGCAGCAATAACAGCAGCAGAAATAACAGAAGCAGAAATAACAGAAGCAGCAATAACAGCAGCAGCAGCAATAACAGCAGCAGAAATAACAGAAGCAGCAATAACAGCAGCAGAAATAACAAACAGAAATAACAAAGCAGCAATAACACCAGCAGCAGCAATAACAGCAGCAGCAGCAGTAGCAGCAATAACAGCAGCATCAGCAGCAATAACAGCAGCAGCAGCAGCAATAACAGCAGCAGCAGCAATAATAGCAGTAGCAGCAATAACAGCAGCAGCAATAATAGCAGCAGCAGCAATAACAGCAGCAGCACCAGCAATAAAAGCAGTAGCAGCAATAACAGCAGCAGCAATAACAGCAGCATAAATAACAGAAGCAGCAATAACAGCAGCAGCAGCAGCACCAATAAAAGCAGTAGCAGCAATAACAGCAGCAGCAGAAATAACAGAAGCAGAAATAACAGAAGCAGCAATAACAGCAGCATCAGCAGCAATAACAGCAGCAGAAATAACAGAAGCAGCAATAACAGCAGCAGCAGCAGAAATAACAGAAGCAGAAATAACAAAAGCAGCAATAACACCAGCAGCAGCAATAACAGCAGCAGCAGTAGCAGCAATAACAGCAGCATCAGCAGCAATAACAGCAGCAGCAGCAGCAATAACAGCAGCAGCAGCAATAATAGCAGTAGCAGCAATAACAGCAGCAGCAGCAATAAGCAGCAGCAATAACAGCAGCAGCAGCACCAATAATAGCAGTAGCAGCAATAACAACAGCAGCAGCAGCAGCAATAACAGCAGAAATAATAGCAGTAGCAGCAATAACAACAGCAGCAGCAATAATAGCAGAAGCAGCAATAACAGCAGCAGCAATAACAGCAGCAGCAATAACAGCAATAACAAAAGCAGTAATAATAGCAGTAGCAGTAGCAGCAATAACAGCAGCAGCAGCAGCAATAATAGCAGTAGCAGCAATAACAGCAGCAGCAATAGTAGCAGTAGCAGCAATACCAGCAGCAATAACAGCAGCAGCAATAACAGCAGCAGCAGAAATAACAGAAGCAGCAATAACAGCAGCATCAGCAGCAATAACAGCAGCAGAAATAACAGCAGCAGCAATGGCAGCAATAATAGAAGCAGCAGCAGCAGCAGCAGCAGTAGCAGCAATAATAGAAGCAACAATAACAGCAGCAGCAGCAATAACAGCAGCAGCAATAGCAGCAACAATAGAAGCAGCAGCAGCGGAAATAACAGAAGCAGAAATAACAAAAGCAGCAATAACAGCAGCAGCAGTAGCAGCAATAGCAGCAGCAGCAATAACAGCAGCAGCAATAATAGCAGTAGCAGCAATAACAGCAGCAGCAGCAGCACCAATAATAGCAGTAGCAGCAATAACAGCAGCAGCAGCAATAATAGCAGCAGCAATAACAGCAGCAGCAGCAATAATAGCAGTAGCAGCAATAACAGCAGCAGCAATAATGTAGCAGCAGCAATAACAGCAGCTAGCAGTAGCAGCAATAACAGCAGCAGCAGCAATAACAGCAGCAGCAGCAAAAACAGCAGCAGCAGCAATAACAGCAGCAGCAGCAACAGCAGCAGCAGCAATAACAGCAGCAGCAGCAGCAACAGCAGCAGCAGCAATAACAGCAGCAGCAATAATAGCAGTAGCAGCAATAACAGCAGCAGCAGCAATAATAGCAGCAGCAGCAATAACAGCAGCAGCAATAACAGCAGCAGCAGCAATAACAGCAGCAGCAATAACAGCAGCAGCAGCAGCAGCAATAACAGCAGCAGCAGCACCAATAATAGCAGTAGCAGCAATAACAGCAGCAGCAACAATAATAGCAGCAGCAATAACAGCAGCAGCAGCAGAAATAACAGCAGCAGCAATAACAGCAGCAACAGCAGCAATAACAGCAGCAGCAATAATAGCAGTAGCAGCAATAACATCAGCAGCAGCAATAATAGCAGTCGCAGCAATAACAGCAGCAGCAATAACAGCAGCAATAACAGAAGCAGCAGTAATAATAGCAGTAGCAGCAATAACAGCAGCAGCAGCAATAATAGCAGTAGCAGCAATAACAGCAGCAGCAGCAATAATAGCAGTAGCAGCAATAACAGCAGCAATAATAGCAGCAGCAATAACAGCAGCAATAACAGCAGCAGCAGCAATAATAGCAGTAGCAGCAATAACAGCAGCAGAAGCAATAATAGCAGCAGCAATAACAGAAGCAGCAGCAATAAAAGCAGTAGCAGCAATAACAGCAGCAGCAACAGAAATAACAGCAGCAGCAATAATAGCAGTAGCAGCAATAACAGCAGCAGCAGCAATAATAGCAGTAGCAGCAATAACAGCAGCAGCACCAATAATAGCAGTAGCAGCAATAACAGCAGCAGCAATAACAGCAGCAGCAGCAATAACAGCAGCAGCAGCATTAATAGCAGCATCAGCAGCAATAACAGCAGCAGCAGCATTAATAGCAGCAGCAGCAACAACAGCAGCAATAACAGCAATAACAGCAGCAATAACAGCAGCAGCAGCAATAACAGCAGAAGCAATAACAGCAGCAGCAGCAACAACAGTAGCAGCAGCAATAACAGCATCAGCAGCAATAACAGCAGCAGAAATAACAGAAGCAGCAATAACAGCAGCAGCAGCAATAACAGCAGCAGAAATAACAAAAGCAGAAATAACAGAAGCAGCAATAACAGCAGCATCAGCAGCAATAACAGCAGCAGAAATAACAGAAGCAGCAATAACAGCAGCAGCAGAAATAACAGAAGCAGAAATAACAAAGCAGCAATAACACCAGCGGCAGCAATAACAGCAGCAGCGGTAGCAGCAATAACAGCAGCAACAGCAGCAATAACAGCAGCAGCAATAACAGCAGCAGCAATAATAGCAGTAGCAGCAATAACAGCAGCAGCAGCAATAATAGCAGCAGCAGCAATAACAGCAGCAGCAGCACCAATAATAGCAGTAGCAGCAATAACAGCAGCAGCAGCAATAATAGCAGCAGCAATAACAGCAGCAGCAGCAATAATAGCAGTAGTAGCAACAACAGCAGCAGCAATAATAGCAGTGCAGCAATAACAGCAGCAATAATAGCAGCTCCAGCAATAACAGCAGCAATAACAGTAGCAGCAATAGCAGCAGCAGCAATAACAGCAGCAAGCAATAATTGCAGCAGCAATAACACAGCAATGGTGCAGCAGCAATAACAGCCAGCAGCAAATCATGTTGCACAATAAACAGTAGTTATTAAAAGCAGCAATGAAAAATAGCAGAGCATAGCAGCAACGCCAACCAGCCTGATGTTATAAAACAATGCAGCAGCAACAGCAGCAGCAGCAATGGCATCAGCAGCAATAGCTAACAGCAACAGCAGTTAAGCAGCAGCATCAGCAGCAATAACAGCAGCAGCAGCATTAATAGCAGCAGCAACAACAGCAGCAGCAATAACAGCAATAACAGCAGCAATAACAGCAGCAGCAGCAATAACAGCAGAAGCAATAATAGCAGTAGCAGCAATAACAGCAGCAGCAGCAGCAGCAATAACAGCATCAGCAGCAATAACAGCAGCAGAAATAACAGAAGCAGCAATAACAGCAGCAGCAGCAGAAATAACAGCAGCAGCAGAAATAACAGAAGCAGCAATAACAGCAGCAGCAGCAGCAACAGCAGCAGAAATAACAGAAGCAGAAATAACAAAAGCAGCAATAACACCAGCAGCAGCAATAACAGCAGCAGCAGCAGTGGCAGCAATAACAGCAGCATCAGCAGCAATAACAGCAGCATCAGCAGCAATAACAGCAGCAGCAGCGGCAGCAATAATAGCAGTAGCAGCAATAACCAGCAGCAGCAATAATAGCAGTAGCAGCAATAACATCAGCAGCAGCAATAATGGCAGTCGCAGCAATAACAGCAGCAGCAACAGCAGCAGCAATAACAGCAGCAATAACAAAGCAGCAGTAATAATAGCAGTAGCAGCAATAACAGCAGCAATAACAGCAGCAGCAATAACAGCAGCAGCAATGTAGCAGTAGCAGCAATAACAGCAGCAGCAATAGTAGCAGTAGCAGCAATAACAGCAGCAATAACAGCAGCAGCAACAGCAGCAGCAGAAATAACAGAAGCAATAAACAGCATCAGCAGCAATAACAGCAGAAATAACAGCAGCAATGGCAGCAATAATAGAAGCAGCAGCAGCAGCAGCAGCAGCAGCAGCAGTAGCAGCAATAATAGAAGCAACAATAACAGCAGCAGCAGCAATAACAGCAGCAGCAATAGCAGCAACAATAGAAGCAGCAGCAGCGGAAATAACAGAAGCAGAAATAACAGCAATAACAGCAGCAGCAGTAGCAGCAATAGCAGCAGCAGCAATAACAGCAGCAGCAATAATAGCAGTAGCAGCAATAATAGAAGCAGCAGCAGCAATAACAGCAGCAGCAGCAATAACAGCAGCAGCAGCAATAACAGCAGAAGCAATAACATCAGCAGCACCAATAATGCAGCAGCGGCAGCAGCAATAACAGCAGCAGCAGCAGCAATAATAGCAGCAGCAATAACAGCAGCAGCAGCAATAACAGCAGCAGCAGCAGCAATAACAGCAGCTGTAGCAGCAATAACAGCAGAAGCAATAACATCAGCAGCACCAATAATAGCACTAGCAGCAATAACAGCAGCAGCAGCAGCAGCAATAATAGCAGCAGCAATAACAGCAGCAATAACAGCGGCAGCGGCAGCAGCACGCAATAATAGCAGTAGCAGCAATAACAGCAGCAGCAGCACCAATAATAGCAGTAGCAGCAATAACAGCAGCAGCAGCAATAATAGCAGTAGCAGCAATAACAGCAGCAGCAGCAATAACAACAGCAGCAATAATAGCAGTAGCAGAAATAACAGCAGCAGCAGCAATAAAAACAGCAGAAATAATAGCAGTAGCAGCAATAACAGCAGCAGCAATAATAGCAGTAGCAGCAATACCAGCAGCAATAACAGCAGCAGCAATAACAGCAGCAGCAGAAATAACAGAAGCAGCAATAACAGCAGCATCAGCAGCAATAACAGCAGCAGAAATAACAGAAGCAGCAATAACAAAAGCAGCAATAACAGCAGCAGCAGCAGCAGTAGCAGCAATAATAGAAAGCAGCAGCAGCGGAAATAACAGAAGCAGAAATAACAGCAGCAGCAATAACAGCAGCAGCAGTAGCAGCAATAGCAGCAGCAGCAATAACAGCAGCAGCAATAATAGCAGTAGCAGCAATAATAGAAGCAGCAGCAGCAATAACAGCAGCAATAATGGCAGCAGCAGCAATAACAGCAGCAGCAGCAATAACGGCAGCAGATACAGCAATAACAGCAGCAGCAACAACAGCAGCACCAATGGTAGCAGTAGCAGCAATAACAGCAGCAGCAATAGTAGCAGTAGCAGCAATAACAGCAGCAGCAATAATAGCAGCAGCAATAACAGCAGCAGCAGCAGCAATAACAGCAGCAGCAATAACAGCAGTAGCAGCAATAATAGAAGCAGCAGCAGCAATAACAGCAGCAATAACAGCAGCAGCAATAAATAACAGCAGCAGCAATAAGCAGCAGCAGCAATAACAGCGGCAGCAATAACAGCAGCAATAATAGCAGTAGCAGCAATAACAGCAGCAGCAATAGTAGCAGTAGCAGCAATAACAGCAGCAATAATAGCAGCAGCAATAACAGCAGCAGCAGCAGCACTACTAGCAGCAGCAATAACAGCAGCAATAACAGCAGCAGCAATAATATCAGTAGCAGCAATAACAGCAGCAGCAATGAAAGCAGTAGCAGCAATAACAGCAGCAGCACCAATAATAGCAGTAGCAGCAATAACAGCAGCAGCAGCAGCAGCAGCAATAACAGCAGTAGCAGGAATAATAGCAGCATCAGCAGCAATAACAGCAGTAGCAGGAATAATAGCAGCATCAGCAGCAATAACAGCAGCAGCAATAACAGCAGCAGCAGCAATAATAGCAGCAGCAGCAACAGCAGCAGCAGCAATAATAGCAGTAGCAGCAATAACAGCAGCAGCAATAACAGCAGCAATAACAGAAGCAGCAGCAATAATAGCAGCAACAGCAGCAGCAGCAATAACAGCAGCAATAACAGAAGCAGCAGCAATAATAGCAGTAGCAGCAATAACAGCAGCAGCAATAATAGCAGTAGCAGCAATAACAGCAGCAGCAATAACAGAAGCAGCAGCAATAATAGCAGTAGCAGCAATAACAGAAGCAGCAATAACAGTAGCAGCAATAACAGCAGCAGCAACAATAATAGCATCAGCAATAACAGCAGCAGCAGCAATAACAGCAGCAGCACCAATAATACCAGTAGCAGCAATAGCAGCAGCAGCGGCAATAATGGCAGTAGCAGCAATAACAGCAGCAGCAGCAATAATAGCAGTAGCAGCAATAACAGCAGCAGCAGCAATAATAGCAGTAACAGCAATAACAGCAGTAGCAGCAATAACAGCAGCAGCAATAATAGCAGTAGCAGCAATAACAGCAGCAGCAATAATAGCAGTAGCAGCAATAACAGCAGCAGCAATAATAGCAGTAGCAGCAATAACAGCAGCAGCAATAATAGCAGTAGCAGCAATAACAGCAGCAGCAGCAATAATAGCAGTAACAGCAATAACAGCAGCAGCAATAGCAGCAGCAGCAATTATAGCAGTAACAGCAATAACAGCAGCAGCAATAAGGCAGCAGCAGCATTATAGCAGTATCAGCAATAACAGCAGCAGCAGCAATTATAGCAGTAACAGCAATAACAGCAGCAGCAATAACAGCAGCAGCAATAACAGCAGCAATAAGTAACAGCAATAACAGCAGCAGCAGCAATTATAGCAGTAACAGCAATAACAGCAGCAGCAATAACAGCAGCAGCAATAGCAGCAACAATAGAAGCAGCAGCAGCGGAAATAACAGAAGCAGAAATAACAAAAGCAGCAATAACAGCAGCAGCAGTAGCAGCAATGCAGCAGCGGCAATAACAGCAGCAGCAATAATAGCAGTAGCAGCAATAATAGAAGCAGCAGCAGCAATAACAGCAGCAATAACAGCAGCAGCAGCAATAACAGCAGCAGCAGCAATAACGGCAGCAGATACAGCAATAACAGCAGCAGCAATAACAACAGCAGCAATGGTAGCGGTAGCAGCAATAACAACAGCAGCAATGGTAGCAGTAGCAGCAATAACAGCAGCAGCAGCAATAATAGCAGCAGCAATAACAGCAGCAGCAGCAGCAATAACAGCAGTAGCAGCAATAATGAAGCAGCAGCAGCAATAACAGCAGCAGCAGCAATAAAGCAGTAGCAGCAATAACAGCAGCAGCAGCAATAATAGCAGTAGCAGCAATAACAGCAGCAGCAGCAATAATAGCAGTAGCAGCAATAATAGCAGCAGCAGCAATAATAGCAGTAGCAGCAATAACAGCAGCAGCAGCAGCAGCAATAACAGCAGTAGCAGGAATAATAGCAGCATCAGCAGCAATAACAGCAGTAGCAGGAATAATAGCAGCATCAGCAGCAATAACAGCAGCAGCAGCAATAACAGCAGCAGCAGCAATAATAGCAGCAGCAGCAACAGCAGCAGCAGCAATAACAGCAGCAGCAATATCAGCAGCAATAACAGCAGCAGCAATAATAGCAGCAACAGCAGCAGCAATAACAGCAGCAATAACAGAAGCAGCAGCAATAATAGCAGTAGCAGCAATAACAGCAGCAGCAATAATAGCAGCAGCAGCAATAACAGCAGCAGCAATAACAGAAGCAGCAGCAATAATAGCAGTAGCAGCAATAACAGAAGCAGCAATAACAGCAGCAGCAATAACAACAGTAGCAGCAATAACAGCAGCAGCAACAATAATAGCATCAGCAATAACAGCAGCAGCAGCAATAACAGCAGCAGCACCAATAATAGCAGTAGCAGCAATAACAGCAGCAGCAGCAATAATAGCAGTAGCAGCAATAACAGCAGCAGCAGCAATAATAGCAGTAGCAGCAATAACAGCAGCAGCAGCAATAATAGCAGTAACAGCAATAACAGCAGTAGCAGCAATAACAGCAGCAGCAATAATAGCAGTAGCAGCAATAACAGCAGCAGCAGCAATAATAGCAGTAGCAGCAATAACAGCAGCAATAATAGCAGCAGCAATAACAGCAGCAGCAGCAATAACAGCAGCAGCAGCAATAATAGCAGTAACAGCAATAACAGCAGCAGCAATAACAGCAGCAGCAGCAATTATAGCAGTAACAGCAATAACAGCAGCAGCAATAACAGCAGTAGCAGCAATAACAGCAGCAGCAATAATAGCAGTAGCAGCAATAACAGCAGCAGCAGCAATAATAGCAGTAGCAGCAACAACAGCAGCAATAATAGCAGTAGCAGCAATAACAGCAGCAGCAATAATAGCAGTAGCAGCAATAACAGCAGCAGCAATAACAGCAGCAGCAGCAATTATAGCAGTAACAGCAATAACAGCAGCAGCAGCAATTATAGCAGTAACAGCAATAACAGCAGCAGCAGCAATAATAGCAGTAGCAGCAATAACAGCAGCAGCAGCAATAATAGCAGTATCAGCAATAACAGCAGCAGCAGCAATTATAGCAGTAACAGCAATAACAGCAGCAGCAATAACAGCAGCAGCAATAATAGCGGTAGCAGCAATAACAGCAGCAGCAGCAATTATAGCAGTAACAGCAATAACAGCAGCAGCAGCAATAATAGCAGTAGCAGCAATAATAGAAGCAGCAATAGCAGCAGTAGCAAGAGAAGAGGTGACCGGACCCTGAGGAAGATTGTGAGAAGGACCGATTCCAGACCTTGGGGACCTGCGGAAGCAGTGGACTGAGTCTGGTAGAAACATTTTCCCAGGTCAAGCCACTTTTGAACCAGAAACAGCGGCAGAAGCGCCTGACCTGGGCTACAGAGAAGCAGCACTGGACTGTTGCTCAAATTTTGCATGTCATTGGGAAATCAAGGTGCCAGAGTCTGGAGGAAGACTGGGGAGAAGGAAATGCCCAAATGCCTGAAGTCCAGAGTCAAGTACCCACAGTCAGTGATGGTCTGGGGTGCCATGTCAGCTGCTGGTGTTGGTCCACTGTGTTTTATCAAGGGCAGGGTCAATGCAGCTAGCTATCAGGAGATTTTGGAGCACTTCATGCTTCCATCTGCTGAAAAGCTTTATGGAGATGAAGATTTAGTTTTCAGCACGACCTGGCACCTGCTCACAGTGCCAAAACCACTGGTAAATGGTTTACTGACCATGGTATTACTGTGCTCAAATGGCCTGCCAACTCTCTGACCTGAAGCCCATAGAGAATCTGAGGATATTGTGAAGAGAAAGTTGAGAGACTCAAGACCCAACACTCTGGATGAGCTTAAGGCGCTATCAAGCATCCTGGGCCTCCATAACACCTCAGCAGTGCCACAGGCTGATCGCCTCCATGCCACGCCGCATTGAAGCAGTCATTTCTGCAAAAGGATTCCCCACCAAGTATTGAGTGCATAACTCAACATAATTATTTGAAGGTTGACTTTTTTTGTATTAAAAACACTTTTCTTTTATTGGTCGGATGAAATATGCTAATCTTTTTAGATAGGAATTTTGGGTTTTCATGAGCTGTATGCCAAAATCATCAGTATTAAAACAATAAAAGACCTGAAATATTTCAGTTGGTGTGCAATGAATCTAAAATATATGAAAGTTTAATTTTTATCATTACATTATGGAAAATAATGAACTTTTATCACAATATGCTAATTTTTGGAGAAGGACCTGTATTTTCACCTGCCCAGGTTGATGTAATTATGTATTAATGATGCCATTATGTGGTGGTTTTTTTTGTAATCGGTTCATTGAAACAAACTGTCTGAAAGAAGCGGTGGGAAAGAACTGGACTTTGCTGACCTGCTCTCTTTCTCACTGTTGCTGGGCAGATTGTGGAGCAGATAAAGTGAAGTACATTTACATTTAGGCATTTAGCAGACGCTTTTATCCAAAGCGACTTACAACATAGGAGTACAGAAAGCGATCGGTCATGAATAGGCGAAAAACGCAAAAAGTGCCTTAAGTAGGTGTTGATGTGTTGTTGTAGATGCAAACGTCTACCGCAGTGTGACGTCATAATGTGGAGGACAAGTCTCGGCTTCAACAAATGCTATATCTGCAGGGAGGAAGAATGTCTGAGGGCTGAAACTGCCAAAAGATCAAAGGAAAATTTGAATTATCATGTGATGACCCCTTTACGTAATAACTTTCAGTAACTACAGCTGCAACTTGTGAAATTTCTGCATAAATTGGTCATAAAATGTGATAAAATGTTCAACTAAATCATAGTCATAGGCCTTCATAGTGTGTCCAGCGCTGGGCTTGTGCAGTCATAGAAGCAGGAGGCAAAGTGAATCATGTGGACAGCTGTTGACCTTTGCAGAAACCTTTTCCAATAGTTTTTATTGGGAGCAACTCTGAACAACACCTCTTATCTCGTCTCATTAACTGGACAGCTGTTGACCTTTAGAGAATTCATTAGCCTTAACTAACTGTGTGGTGAATGTTTACACTGTGTTCAAAAAAGTCGTTTTAAAGCAGAGAAAGTGTTACTTTTTTGTAAATCCAAGGGGTCCCAATTTTTTTCCTGCAACAGTTGTAAATCTTTCCCCGCCATTGACAGAATTTTTCAGCAATCCATGTTTCCACTGTTATACGGTAGGGGGCGCTATGACACATCTTTTGACAGAGTACAGAATCTCCAGATCCAAAATGAGCAAAGCTCATTTTAGGTTAAAAAATCCCCGATGGGGAAAGAGTTAACCGTTCTTTCCTGATATCCCCTGTTCTCCAGGCCTCAGCTCACTCTGGAGGAGGTTCAGTCATGGGCAGAGTCGTTTGAGCGCTTAATAAAAAGTCCTCATGGTCTTGCGCACTTCAAACAGTTTCTCAAGTCTGAGTTTAGTGAAGAAAACCTGAACTTCTGGCTCATCTGTGAAGATCTAAAGAAAGAGACCAACAAACCCACGGTAGAACAGACTGTGAAGCAAATATATGAGGACTACGTCTCTGTAATGTCACCTAAAGAGGTATTTATGCCCCAGGAAAACAGAGCAACATGTGCAGTGCAAGTCTGTCATATAGACTACATAAAACTATAATGAGAACATCATAACTTTGTGCTTGGGACATGGCTTTAATGGTGAGACTTCTGTTTTTGTAATCAGGCTCTCAAAAATCATATACAAATTTGCATTTAGACATAATTTAGATACAAATATAAAGAATTATTGGCTATCGGCCAAAATTTGGATTTAGATTTATGGGCCAATATATCAGTTATCAGCTTTCAAATATAAAGAATAATTGGCCAAATTTGGATTTATGGGCCAATATATCGGTTATCAGCTTTAAAATATAAAGAATAATTGGCCAAATTTGGATTTATGGGCCAACATATTGGTTATCAGCTTTCAAATATAAAGAATTATCAGCCAAAAACTTGATTTATGGGCCAAAATATCAGTTATCAGCTTTCAAATATAAAGAATTATCGGCCAAATTTGGATTTAGATTTATAGGCTAATATATCGGTTATCAGCTTTCAAATATAAAGAATTATCAGCCAAAATTTGATTTAGATTTATGGGCCAATATATCAGTTATCAGCTTTCAAATATAAAGAATAATTGGCCAAATTTGGATTTATGGGCCAACATATCGGTTATCAGCTTTCAAATATAAAGAATTATCGGCCAAAATTTAGATTTATGGGCCAATATATCAGTTATCAGCTTTCAAATATAAAGAATTATCAGCCAAATTTGGATTTAGATTTATGGGCCAATATATCGGTTATCAGCTTTCAAATATAAAGAATTATCAGCCAAATTTGGATTTAGATTTATGGGCCAATATATCAGTTATCGGCCCTATAGGAGCATCCCTACTTCCAAATGATAACACTCTATGCTCTGCATGTTTCCTTACACTATTGTTAATATGAATATCTTTGTCTCATACATCCTCTTTTCCAAAACATCTTGGTTACGTCTGTAATTCTGGTTCCCTGAAGAGGAAACGTGATGCCATGTCTGTAGCTAACATTATGGGAACCTACCAGTTTTTGGAACAGAATGTCTCAGATGAGTTCTCTATGATTACTGTGTTTGTATATCTAGGTGAGTCTGGACTCGCGTGTGCGTGAAGTGATCAACAGGAACATGCAGGAACCCTCCTCATGCACGTTTGACGAGGCACAGCAGCAGATCTTCATGCTCATGCAGCGAGACTCCTACCCACGATTCATGAGCTCCAGCATGTACGCAGACCTGAGACAGAACCTAGAGCAGCCCGATGAGTCCTAACACACACACACACACACACACACACTCCCCTGTAGACCTGAGAGATCCCGTTGGCCCTGTTTACACTTACCTTTCATCCCAGGTAATCAGGTCAGCCAAGATAGACCGGCACAATATTCTCAAATGCATCACCTGTGACTGCTCATTCCTGCATTTTGTTGAAGGGTCTCAGATTTCGTCCACATCATTAAAGCACATGCCTAATAGCATGTAGGTCCCCCAAAACGGCTCTGATGCATCGAAGCATGCGCTCACAAGACCTCTGAACGTGTCTGTGCTTCAGGAACGGTTGGCCAAATTCCCCAGATCTCATTCCAGTCGAGCATCTTTGGGAAGTGCTGGAGACTCCCAACTCCCAATGTTTCCATGGAAGCTTTAAACATCAGATGTGGTTTGAGTAATCCAGTCACTAATATTTTGGCCTGTTTAAACTTGTGAATGGATTAAACACCAGGGTTGAGTTGTTCAAAAAGTTTAATCAGGATCAGAATGATCTGGATCTGTAAATCCCATGTCTTGCTATCCAGGATCAGGTAATCCACTTGACTTTAGTGCCGGTTTTTCAAAGCGAAATTGGATTAGCTCACCCTGATCCAGATACACATGTTTTCAGATGACCAAGTCTGGATTACTGGTGCTCTACGGAGCCCCTAAAGGGACATATAACGGAAGAAACTTTGCGTTTCGATAAATCCACCCTTCTGCTGGGATCAGATTTTTTTGGCTCATAGGTATCCCAATCTTACAACACAAATTGTTGATTTGATCCAGATTTTGTGATCTAATCTGCTTTCAGAATCCATGTATTCTTCTGATTACCAATGTTCAAGATTTGATCCGATCTGAAGAGCTGACCCCTGGTGTAAACGGAGCCTTAGACGGTTGAATTGTTGTTGAATTGTTCGTAGTTCAGATTTTGTCTGCGCACGGATATACACTTATAATGGCAGAACCGTAACTGTGCCTTGCCTCAGATGCTGGGATAGGATAGAGAGCAAGCGTCTTAAACACTGGTGCTCCATCAGTTCCAGTCTAGAGGATTTAGTCTATATGTGAAATCAGGCGTAGATCTCGCACACACAGCACCGATCTACAGAGAGCACCTCAATAGT
>CM040912.1:590000-592500 GCA_023029165.1 Gobiocypris rarus
TCAACTGCACTTCATCGTGCCATGTCCCGCCTCTTTGCCCATTTTCGGTTATCCGGGAGTGACGTGTAGCAACGGCCGACTCCGCCTACTTTAGGTTTAAAAATGCTCTTCAGAAACCCACGGGTGCCGTCACAGACACTACAGCCATATTATTAGTCTATGGCCGAGCACATCACGCCAGGGGCCTGTACCATGAAGCCGGTTTAGCTAGCTAGCCAGATATGTTTAAGCTTAGTTTGTACCAATCCTGGGTTTTAAGTACCATTAAAGTGGTTTGGCTTTTAGCAGTGTTCATCTCCATAGTAACTTACGCTCCGGAGCAGGTTATGTTCGGGATAAGAGATCGCAAACTGAATTTGAACCAATCAGCTGTGAGCAAAGTGACTCATCTCTGATGCAATAAAGCCACTCCCCCTGGTTCTCTTGCTCCAAATTAAAGGTCACTACATGATTAAAAAATATATATTGTCCAATTGATGTTTACTTAATATAATAATTGTATATAATTTATACTTATATAATGATATTTTATAAATTACATAGTAAAATATGTTCAAATAGAAATCAGTTATTTTACATTTTAATAATATTTATTTTTTAAATAACATAAATGCAGCCTTGGAGCTTAAATTATATATATATATATATATATATATATATATATATATATATATATATATATATATATATATATATATATAAAACTAATTCACAACTTTCACTTGCACTAGTAGCAAGATATTTTCTTTATTTATCCTCTTACATGGAAAAGTATTTTCTTCTTTGTAAATGCTTTTAAACTCTTTATATATACTTCAATGTCTTTATCTTCAGCAGAAGAGTTTTAAATCACGTCTCGCGAGAACTGAGTCACATGTGTGTTGAAAGGCATGTGATTGGCTGCTTACTGCTGATGTCACACTTTCACTCCACAAACTCAGGATCAAACTCTGAGTTGATGATCAGCATCATGGGACCAACAAAGCCTGAATTGATTGGTTTGGTCTTGTCAATTCAAAACTAATTTTATAACCCTGAGTTTGTTGATCTACCATAATGGTACAGGCCCTGAACTCATACTAAACCGGGCTTGATGTGTGCCAGAACTGAGCCACAAGTGGGCCGGATATGAATGCAATCTGGGATATGAATATATTTGGGACATACGCATGAGGGCAGATGTACTTGACATGAGGAGTCCTGATCGCAGCCAGAGCCTGAGCCCACCCGTGTCTGAGGAGAGGAAAACTGGTCAAAAACTGTATGATGAGCTTCATTTAGAGTTCATTCACTCATGCCAGTTTACCCTGTGTCTCCCAGGCCATGGAGGAATATCACCTGGACGAGGAAAAAAACACAACATTTATAATCCGAAATAAAGCGGCAAAACAGCGCTGATGATGTCACTCACCGCGGCCGTTGCTTTACCAACGGCGGGAACGATCGCCGACATGTTTCTACCGCAAATAAAAGTCCTGAAGTTTCTTCTCCATTGACAGAAAGCTAGCATATGCTAGCTCAGTCGAGCTTCAATGTCAACAATAGATGGTTTCCCCTCGCAGTCAATGACGAAACACTTTGACCGAATCATTTGATTCGAATCAGTGATTCGGCGCGCGAATCAGTCACGTGATTCCAGTCAACGCCAACTTTCTCTGTGAGAACCCATGAGCCATGTGTCTATGTGTTTTATACATGTGAGGGCATTTAATGACACGTTTGTATAATAAATAGTCTGATTAAACAAACTCTCCATAAAACAACAAAAGCCCTTTAAATTAATAAAATAACTCATATTATAGAGGCTCGTCATATTTAGTGGTATCAGATGATTTGTTAATTGCATTTAATGATGACAGCTGAAACATTGCAGTTGGTGTGTAAAAGCTGTTTTTATGCCTGTTTTGACTGAGTTTGGCTGCAGTTCCACTGTTCTGACCAGCAGGAGCCGTTTACAGCGCTCCGAACAGTGAATCGGTTCAGTTGATTCAAAGCTTTAAAACGAGTTTCTTGGTTTAAGGTAAGATTACGGTCTTCTCGGATTTATAAGCAAATCCTATCTGGTATACACAACAATTAACAATATATTAACTGTACATGTGATGGTTTTGTTCTATTTTTGAACATATTAATTAATCTGACTTCCACCATTATGACACAAATAATGCTTAATATGTCACAGTTCTATATCTGTTTACTACTTATTTGTAACGTCATATGCTTCAGTGTATCTCACTATGCCATGTGACTTTTATTATTGTTCGTTCCCGCATGAGCTTCCGGTTGTGCGCCCCACGTGAGCTTCCCCATGTCCCCTGCCCTTGACTAGCATCTCTCCGGCTCGAAGATGTCTGTGAAGGCAACAGCGGGCAAAACCATCGACATAGTGAAGAATCTCCCTCGCATCACCCTCGCGAACCTCCGGCCGAACCCGGGCGCCAAGAAAGATGTGAGTCTCCTCTTCCAGAGGCCTGATCTGACTCTGACTAGCGTGCTAGCA
>CM040912.1:600000-617500 GCA_023029165.1 Gobiocypris rarus
CACACACTCCTCACTCCTCCTCACTCCTCCTCCTCACTCACACATATTATACATACACTCCTCCTCACTCCTCCTATTACTCCTCCTCCTCACACACTTATTATTATACTCATACACACACACTCCTCACTCCACTTATTATTACACACTCACACACACACACACACACACACACACATACACACACACACACACACATATTATCCTATTACACTATACTCACATCACACACTCCTATTCCTCACATATTACTTACTCACATACTATTATTACTCCTCCACTCCTCATTACACACACTCACATATTACTCACTCACTCACATATCCTCACTCACTCCTCCTCATTATTCCTCACTATCACACTCACTCCTCCTCCTATTATTACACACTCACTCCTACTCACTCCTCATTACACACTCACTTATCCTATACTCACTCACTACACACTCACTCACTCCTCCTCCTTATTATTACACACACACACACACACACACATACTATTACACTATATATCCTATCCTCACTCCTCATTATTATTACTCACTCATTACACACATTATTACACATATTATATTAACACACACACACTATACTATTACACTCACTCACTCACTCACTCATTACACACACACACACACATACACACTCATTACTCCTCCTACTCCTCCTCTCCTAACACTTATTATTGTTACTCATCCTCACACACACATACTCCATTACTCCTCACACTCCTCACACTTACACACACACACACACACACATATATACATATTTATTATTATTATTACACACACACACTTACTTACACTCACTCACTCATATATCATTACATACACTCACACTCACTCCTTACTCACTCCTCACTCACTCACTCCTACTCACATACACACATTACACACTTATCCTACTCACTCACTCCTACTCACTTCACTCACACACACACACACACACTCACTCCATACTCACTCACTCACTCACTCTCACACATACACACACACACACTCACTCACTCGCTTGCATTTCTGAAAATAAATGCGTGGTAAGCGCGGCACTCGCAACGACTCAGCAAAAAAGTGCGTTTCAGAACAACTCGCGGGCCGCACTAACACTAAACTTTGATGTCAAGTAGAGGGCCACAAAATATCATTGAGCCCCGCGGGTCGCGAGTTTGAGACCCATGATTTAAACACTAAACTAAACCCCCAGTAGGAGGCAGCAGCTGACCGTCTTCATGAGTGAGTCATTGATTCATTCAGTAACACGATTCATTCAGAAATGGAACAAGTGAAGTCTTTATGAGTGAGTCATTGAATCATTCACTCAAGAGATTTGTTTAAGTAAATGACGTTATTTAGTTTACTCTGTTCAGAATCGATTCGTGCTGTTCTTCTAGACATTGCGTTCCCTTAGATTTATCCCTTGTGTTTTCACAGCTTGTTCTGAGAGTTGTCTTGAATGTACTGATATGTTCTTCCGTACAGGAGAAGCGCAGGGGTCGTGGGCTGCACGGGGGCAACAGAAGCGGGCGGGGGCATAAAGGAGAGAGGCAGCGGGGCAATCGACCGCGGCTGGGCTTTGAGGGCGGACAGACCCCCTTCTATCTGATCATCCCAAAATACGGCTACAACGCTGACCACAGGTATGGTGCTGAAGACATAACCCGCTGCACACACTCTTCACTCGTCTGATGTGTGTTTTACCGGTTCCAGCCGCCGGCCGCAGTTTCCGCCGCTGTCCCTGCGCAGACTCCAGTACCTCATAGACCTGGGGCGCGTCGACCCCTCACAGCCCATCGATCTGACCCAGCTGGTCAACGGCCGAGGGGTCACCATACAGCCTCTGAAACGAGACCATGGGGTTCAGCTCATTGACGAGGTGTGTGAGTGAGTGTGTGAGTGAGTGAGTGAGTGAGTGAGTGAGTGAGTGAGTGTGTGAGTGAGTGAGTGAGTGAGTGAGTGAGTGAGTGAGAGTGTGAGTGTGAGTGTGAGTGTGAGTGAGTGAGTGAGTGTGAGTGTGAGTGTGAGTGTGAGTGTGTGTGTGTGTGTGTGTGTGTGTGTGAGTGAGTAGCGTGTAGTGAGCATGCGAGTGTGTATGTGAGTGAGCGTAATATGTAATATGTTTGTGCAGAGTGAGTGCGTAATAATGTGTGTGAGTGTGTGTGTGTGCAATAAGTGAGAGTGTCTGAGTGTGTGTGTGTGTATAGTGAGTGAGCGTAAATAATGTGTGTTTGTGCGTGAGTGTGAGCGTGTAATGTGCGTAGTAGTGAGTGTGTGTGTGTGTGTGTGTGTGTGTGTAGTGTGTAATAAGTGTGCGTGAGTAGTAGTAGTAAATAATAATGTAATATGCACATAATATGCATAATATAATAATAAGTGAGTAATAATAATAGGAGTAATAATAATAGTGAGTGTAATAATAATAGGAGGAGTAATAGTAGTAGTGAGTAATAATAATGGAGTAGTAATAATAATAATAGTAAGTAGTAGTAATGAGTAGTAGTAATAATAGTGAGTAGTGAGTAATAGCGAGTGTAAGTAGTGTGCGTAGTGAGTGTATGCGTATAAGTAATAGCGAGTAATGAGCAGTAAGTGAGCGAGTAGTGAGTAATAGTAGTGGCGTAAGTGAGCGAGTGAGCAGTGAGTGAGCGAGTGAGCAGCGAGTGAGCGAGTGTAGTGAGCGAAAAATAATAGTGAGCGAGGAGTGAGCAGCGAGTAATAATAGTGCGTAGTAGTAATGGCGTAGTGTAGTATGAATAATGTGTAATAAGTAGTAATAATGTAGTAATAGTAGTAGTAAGTAATGTAAATAGTAATAATAGTAATAGTAGTAGTAGTAGTAGTAGTAATATGATAGTAATAATAGGTAGTGAGTAATGTAAGTGAGGAGTAATGTGATATATGTAATAATATAATAATATAAATAATAGTAGTGTAAATATAATAATATATAGTAATAATAAGTAGTAATATAATAATATATATAGTAATATATAGTAATAATAATATATATAGTATATAATGTAATATATATATAATAGTAAGTAACAATATAGTATAATAGTAGTAATAGTATAGTGATAGTAGTATGTAGCATGAAATTGTCCAAAATGTCTTGGTGAAGCATTAAGAGTTCCTTTCACTGGAACTAAGGGCCAACCCCTGAAAAACAACCCCACCCCATAATCCCCCCTCCACCAAACTTTACACTTGGCACAATGCAGTCAGGCGAGTCCCGTTCCCCTGGCAACCGCCAAACCCAGACTCGTCCATGGGATGGTCAGACAGAGAAGCGTGATTGGTCACTCAGAGAACACGTCTCACTGCTCTAGAGTCCAGTGGTGGCGTGCTTTACCCACTGCATCCCACGCTTTGCATTGCTCTTGGTGATGTAAGGCTTGGATGAGCTGCTCGGCCATGAAAACCCATTCCATGAAGCTCTCTCCGCACTGTTCCTGAGCTCATCTGAAGGCCACAGGAGTTTGGAGGTCTGGAGCGATTGACTCTGCAGAAAGTTGGTGACTTCTGCGCACTGTGACCCTCAGCATGCGCTGACCCCGCTCTGGGATTTCACTTCGTGGCTGAGTTGCTGCTGTTCCCAATCGCTTCCTCTTTGTTATAATCCCACTAACAGTTGAGCGTGGAATATTTAGTAGTGAGGAAATGTCAGGAATGGCCTTATTGCACAGGTGGCAACCTATCCCGGTCCCACGCTTGAGATTTCTCCACTGAATATGCTGTTTGCAATGCATCATGTGATTGTAGTTCTTTCCCTCAGTGAAGGCGTTAAGTTCACAGTCTAGTGCCTTTGTATTTATGTCTGACTCTTTTTGCTTAAAATTAAAAAATGTAAATCTATAACAGTGTTTAATCATCTGAGTCATTATCATTGATGTGTGTGTGTGTGTGTGTGTGTGTGTGTGTGTGTGTGTGTGTGTGTGTGTTGCAGGGAGCTGATGTATTCAGTGCTAAAGTAAACCTGGAGGTGCAGATGGCCTCAGAGAAAGCCATCGCTGCGGTCGGAAGGCGGCGGTGTGATCACGACCAGCTACTACGATCCGCGCAGCCTCCGTCAGTATAACCCAACCCTGACCAGAGCCAGGGATACACACACAACAGCATCACCACACACACACAACAGCATCACCACACACACACAACAGCATCACCACACACACAACAGCATCACCACACACACAACAGCATCACCACACACACAACAGCGTCACCACACACACAACAGCGTCACCACACACACAACAGCATCACCACACTTCATACAGGCCGATAAACAACATCATTTCGAGATCGCAGTTAAAGGGTTAGTTCTCCTAAAAATGAAATGTATGTCATTAATGACTCTCACTAATGTCGTTCCACACCCGTAAGACCTTTAGTCCGGGAGCTTTCTGTTCTTCCATTGAATGTATGCACGGTTTACTGTCCCTTTCCAGAAAGTTCTTAACATCATCAGTAGTCCATATGTGACATCAGTGGGTTAGTTAGACTCTCTTGAAGCATCTTTCCGTGAACAAAGATTCGAATGGTTATGAATCGATTCATGATTTGGATCTGAATTCTGAATCGATTCACTGACTCATAACCGTTCAAATCTTTGTTCAATGGAGGACCAGAAAGCTCTCTGACTAAATCTAAAATATCTCAAACTGTGTTACGGAGATGAACGGAGGTCTTTCGGGTGTGGAACGACATTAGGGGGAGTCATTAATGACATTTCATTTTGGGTGAACTAACCCTTTAAATGTATGTCAAGACCCTTCCATCAGAAATGAACACGACCCTAACCCCACGCCAGACGAGCCGAAGCGATCCCAGGGAAGTGCTCAAACCTGCTTGGTGACGCAATCATCTGAACGTGTTAACTACAGTATGCGCGTCTGGTGAATCTGTTCATCATAAGACATCGCTCGTGTCTCTTCAGAAGACTGGGATCTGGATTAGACACTCCATTCGTTCTTTATACGATGCCTTTAGGACATTTATTGATCTTTTAAGTTGGAGTGGACTATTAATGGAGGGACAGAAATCCCTCAGGTTTCATAAAGAATATCTTCATTTGTGTTTGGAAGTTAAACGAAAAACGACTTGATGGCGAGTGTGATGACCGAGTTTTGTGAATGTGTGTTTGGGTGAATTATACCTTATAATTAGGCCGACTACAGCAAGCTGAGCCTCGGATAAAACAACTCCATATCGCCAATCATTTCCTTCCCATCTACGATACATATCGGCCATTTTTTATATCGTTACACCCCTACTATAGAGTCCAAATATCCAGAGTTTATGATGGTTCTTTCTTTGACATGATATGGCCCATCCCTTCAGTCCAGTGGCTCATGGGTAATGTTCCCTCTCGTTCTCCACAGCTCTGAGCAATATTTCACTGAGCGCAAACTTTAAAACTGTGACCGTATAGTCTTCACAAAAAGAACATTGCTAACATTAACTAAGATGCTATAGTTTGATAGATGACCTAATCCCTTATATTACCTGTTTAACAAGTAAATAATAATTAAAACAAGTTCAATATTTTTGACCAGAAACATTTCTTAAACCATATACACAGTGCTTCATCCGTCCCTCAGTGGAGAACCGCTCTCTAAACACCACAACACTGTCTAACTCTTTAAGTATATAGCTTTAGTATATTATATACGCTCACCTAGAGGATTATTAGGAACACCTGTTCAATTTCTCATTAATGCAGTTATCTAATCAACCAATCACATGGCAGTTGCTTCAGTGCATTTAGGGGTGTGGTCCTGGTCAAGACAATCTCCTGAACTCCAAACTGAATGTCAGAATGGGAAAGAAAGGGGATTTAAGTAATTTTGAGCGTGGCATGGTTGTTGGTGCCAGACGGGCCGGTCTGAGTATTTCACAATCTGCTCAGTTACTGGGATTTTCACACACAACCATTTCTAGGGTTTACAAAGAATGGTGTGAAAACACATCCAGTATCGGCAGTCCTGTGGGAGAAAATGCCTTGTTGATGCTGGAGGTCAGAGGAGAATGGGCCGACTGATTCAAGCTGATAGAAGAGCAACTTTGACTGAAATAACCACTCGTTACAACCGAGGTATGCAGCAAAGCATTTGTGAAAGCCACAACACACACAACCTTGAGGCGGATGGGCTACAACAGCAGAAGACCCACGGGTACCACTCATATCCACTACAAATAGGAAAAAGAGGCTACAGTTTGCACAAGCTCACCAAAATTGGACAGTTGAAGACTGGAAAAATGTTGCCTGGTCTGATGAGTCTCGATTTCTGTTGAGACATTCAGATGGTAGAGTCAGAATTTGGTGTAAACAGAATGAGAACATGGATCCATCATGCCTTGTTCCCACTGTGTAATGGTGTGGGGTGTTTTCACTGTGCAGGCTGGTGGTGGTGGTGTAATGGTGTGGGGTGTTTTCACTGTGCAGGCTGGAGGTGGTGGTGTAATGGTGTGGGGTGTTTTCACTGTGCAGGCTGGTGGTGGTGGTGTAATGGTGTGGGGGATGTTTTCACTGTGCAGGCTGGTGGTGGTGGTGTAATGGTGTGGGGGATGTTTTCACTGTGCAGGCTGGTGGTGGTGGTGTAATGGTGTTGGGGATGTTTTCACTGTGCAGGCTGGTGGTGGTGGTGTAATGGTGTGGGGATGTTTTCACTGTGCAGGCTGGTGGTGGTGGTGTAATGGTGTGGGGATGTTTTCACTGTGCAGGCTGGTGGTGGTGGTGTAATGTTGTGGGGATGTTTTCACTGTGCAGGCTGGTGGTGGTGGTGTAATGGTGTGGGGATGTTTTCACTGTGCAGGCTGGTGGTGGTGGTGTAATGGTGTGGGGATGTTTTCACTGTGCAGGCTGGTGGTGGTGGTGTAATGGTGTGGGGATGTTTTCACTGTGCAGGCTGGTGGTGGTGGTGTAATGGTGTGGGGATGTTTTCACTGTGCAGGCTGGTGGTGGTGGTGTAATGGTGTGGGGATGTTCCCACTGTGCAGGCTGGTGGTGGTGGTGTAATGGTGTGGGGATGTTTTCACTGTGCAGGCTGGTGGCGGTGGTGTAATGGTGTGGGGATGTTTTCACTGTGCAGGCTGGTGGTGGTGGTGTAATGGTGTGGGGATGTTTTCACTGTGCAGGCTGGTGGTGGTGGTGTAATGGTGTGGGGATGTTTTCACTGTGCAGGCTGGTGGTGGTGGTGTAATGGTGTGGGGATGTTTTCACTGTGCAGGCTGGTGGTGGTGGTGTAATGGTGTGGGGATGTTTTCACTGTGCAGGCTGGTGGTGGTGGTGTAATGGTGTGGGGATGTTTTCACTGTGCAGGCTGGTGGTGGTGGGTGTAATGGTGTGGGGATGTTTTCACTGTGCAGGCTGGTGGTGGTGGTGTAATGGTGTGGGGGATGTTTTCTTGGCACACTTTAGGCCCCTTAGTGCCAATTGGGCATGGTTTAAATGCCACGGCCTACCTGAGCATTGTTTCTGACCATGTCCATCCCTTTATGACCACCATGTTCCCATCCTCTGATGGCTACTTCCAGCAGGATAATGCACCATGTCACAAAGCTCCAATCATTTCAAATTGGTTTCTTGAACATGACAATGAGTTCACTGAACTAAAATGGCCCCCACAGTCACCAGATCTCAACCCAATAGAGCATCTTTGGGATGTGGTGGAACGGGAGCTTCGTGCCCTGGATGTGCATCCCACAAATCTCCATCAACTGCAAGATGCTATCCTATCAATATGGGCCAACATTTCTAAAGAATGCTTTCAGCACCTGTTGAAAGTGGCGTGTATGTTTACGCAAAGTCATGATGTCATGTTGATTATTGAGTTTGACTGGGACAACATTTTTACTGTTCACTGAAATAACAAACATCATTATAATGTATAAAGGTGTCATTAATTAGACGACGAAAGCTTTATATAAAAGCTATATACACACTCACCTAAAGGATTATTGGGAACACACACTAATACTGTGTTTGACCCCCTTTCGCCTTAATTCTACGTGGCATTGATTCAACAAGGTGCTGAAAGCATTCTTTAGAAATGTTGGCCCATATTGATAGGATAGCATCTTGCAGTTGATGGAAACCAACATGTGTAAGGTGCGCGTGTCAGTATTGCAGTGACTCCATTACGTGCGCAGCTTAGAGGGATCATTGCTCATGGGATCACCGTGGTGTAATAGATAACATCCATTGCGCTAAGATTTGTGTGTGTGTGTGTGTTTCAGAAGTCCTCATCAAACCCGTGCCCTTCCTGATGTCCGGCGAACCCATTCCCAAGCGGCTGCTGCCCGGTGAAGACCTCCTCCCGTACTACACAGACGCCAGTAACCGCGGATATCTCGCTGACCCGGAGCAGGTCCGTTCGGCACGGCTGCGTCTGGCCAGGAAGTACGGCTACAGCGTGCCTGACCTCCATGAACTCTGTGAGCCGCTGGGGCAGAGGAAGGACCCTCGGCAGATCTTCTTCGGGCTATGGCCGGGATGGGTGGTCAATATGGCAGACAAGAAGATCCTCAAACCCACTGATGAGAAAGTCCTGCGCTATTACGCTTCCTAAGCCTTCTGTGTCTGTGTGTGTAAATCCTGTATCTGTAATAAAGGCTCTACATTCTGTCCTTAATGCATTCATGAAACAGATTCATTTCAAGTCTTCATTTTAGGGCCTTAAATTGGATCTGAAAGTCTTCATTCCAATATCCTGGCATTACATCAGGGCTATTGGTACTGTATAATGCAGAGTCACGGGATTGGTCAGATTTTGTATGAATAAATCAACAGTCGGTCAGACTCTTAAAGGGCCAGTGCACACATTAATGAGAATCCTGGCATCACTTTCCTTCCTCATAAAGCCATGGAGTCTCTTCACAACATCTGAAGTAATCCGCTCAATCCGTACGGATCAGGGTCTCATTTATAAAACTTTATGTATGAAAGTGTATGTACGTACGAAAGTGTATGTACGCACAAAAGCTAGATTTTGCATACGCACAAAAAAATTCAGATTTATAAAACCATGTGTACTTCAGAACCTGCGCTAAATCCGTTTATAAATCCCAGCCAGCAGAAGATTGTGCGTACGTGCACCTCCACCCTGACTCCTCCCTAAAATCACCATATATGGAGCTGACAACGCCTAGTTTTACTATGCATAACCTCATCTGCATATCATTTGCATGCATATTACCATCCACGTGACACCAAGTTTAACACTGTTAAAGGTACAAGACATTAAAAATATTAATATACAAGACACTAAATGCCATTTGTGCCTTACACAGTACATTGCTGAAAATCATCCAATAAATATCCTTTTTATGTTTTAGAATAAATAAATCAAAATATCCATAAAAACAAAATTGTATAAAATACTTCTCAGATATTTTTTAAAATAATGTTTATTCCTTAATTTCCACGGGCCAAATGTTATTTTAATTCAAAATATTTTGTTAATTTTAAACCCTTGAACTCAAAAACATTCATGCAGTTTTGCTAATAATGTGAACATATAGGAAGTTTAGGTTATTTTAATTTAAACAGATAGCCTTATTTATTGAAGCGTAAATACAATCATCTGACTCAGAGCGTCACTGACAGTATTTTAAAAAGGAATCGTGCAAATCTTATTTTTTTCTTCAAGTTGTATCCTTCAAATACAGTGGTATTTATCCTAATGTTGTGAAGATGTGGTTGTACAGCTGTTATTATTGGACCTGATCAAACCGGATAATGGACCGTTCCACCACCGAATCCTGCAGTGCCTGTGATATAGAAGTGTGCATCACTGATCATCATTCTCACTAGAACAGGAGATCTGCAGTTTAGTTTAAAGAGGAATGATTGGAATTAGCCTGTATTTAACCCTTGCTGTCATTAAAACAGCGAGTCACAGGAAACTGATCAACAGTAGCACCTCCACATTTCTAAATTCATATCATATTTGTTTAAATTCTGAGTAATTACTTTATGTAATTTCAGTTCATGTCGCCATTAATGAAACTGGAACATTAATGTAAATGTGTATATCAAAATGAAAACAGAGTTTTAAATTGTTCTTACTTCATTAATTTTCTCACTCTAGTAAAAGAGTTTGTACGCATGGGTCAGAGTTCAGATGCGTATGGGTCAGAGTTAAATGCGCATGGGTCAGGAGTTAAATGCGCATGGGGCAGAGTTAAATGCGCATGGGGCAGAGTTAAATGCGCATTGGGTCAGAATTCGTACATATGGGTCAGAGTTAAATGCGCATGGGTCAGAGTTAAATGCGCATGGGTCAGGATTAAATGCGCATGGGTCAGAGTTCATACGTATGGGTCAGAGTTAAATGCGCATGGGTCAGAGTTTGTACGCATGGGTCAGAGTTAAATGCGCATGGGGCAGAGTTAAATGCGCATGGGTCAGAGTTCATACGCATGGGTCAGAATTGCACATATGGGTCAGAGTTAAATGCGCATGGGTCAGGAGTTAAATGCGCATGGGTCAGGAGTTAAATGCGCATGGGTCAGAGTTCGTGCGCATGGGGCAGAGTTCAAATGCGCATGGGTCAGAGTTTGTGCGCATGGGGCAGAGTTAAATGCGCATGGGTCAGAGTTCATGCGCATGGGTCAGAGTTCGTGCGCATGGGTCAGAGTTAAATGCGCATGGGGCAGAGTTAAATGCGCATGGGTCAGAGTTCGTACGCATGGGGCAGAGTTCGTACGCATGGGTCAGAGTTCGTACGCATGGGGCAGAGTTCAAATGCGCATGGGGCAGAGTTCGTTCGCATGGGGCGAGTTAGACGCATGGGTCAGAGTTTGTTCGCATGGGTCAGAGTTCGTACGCATGGGTCAGAGTTCGTACGCATGGGTCAGAGTTCGTACGCATGGGGCAGAGTTCGTACGCATGGGGCAGAGTTCGTACGCATGATCTGTCTTTAGGACCCAGCGGAACCGCTCATCCGCTCCATATAGAGCCATGAAATATCATATATTATTATTATATTCCCACAAGAGCAGAATTAACAGGGTTATGCATGAAATTGTGAGGTATTTTGAATTTAAGTTGAAAGAATGTGACGAATGTCCAAAAACAATGCATTAAAAAAAGATTTCTGGACAAAACTAATAATAATGTTAGGGCTTCGGGTCATTTGACGAGCGAGGGTTCAGTTTCTGTCAAACCCTCCTGAACAGCTCTGTTTTGTGTCTTTGTTATAATTGATTTATTATGTTGACTGATTTACTTAATGTTTCAATATTAGTGCGGCTAGTAGTTTTAGCTGTGGTATTGAGAATTGCAATTGCGCCGAATCACTGGATCGAAACATTAGGTTTCAAAGCTTCTCCGAGCGCTGTAGATTATATCCTTGTAAAAGCCATATATTGGCCGAACTGTTACTATCTGTCTCCTTTTGAGGTTATATTGCAGGTCTCCAAATAGTCATTTTTAATTGAATATTGACTTCTTCCATTTATTACTCATAAATCCAGCACACACAGCCCCAGGATCAATGCTGATCTCTGAAACAGACTGATGGCGTAACCCAAATGAGCAGTTTAGTCCTCAGCTCTCGTGTAAAGACACGGGAACATGGCAGTGTGTCATTATCCCCACAGGAGAGACGGAAGGGTTTCAGTGCACAGATGCTCTGAAGACCTCTGCGCTACATTAACTTCACTGCACACACACCAGTGATTTAACACCACCAGCGGCGGAGATGGTCCCCGCGAGAAGAAATGCTTATCTTTAAGAAGTCTATGTGTGTGTGGATTGCTTGTGATTGCTCTGAATCACCCGATACTTCAACCCCTACACACATAACACACCTCCGAACCCTCAGCATCAGCGGGATTCAGGGTTGCCAAGCAACTGTTCGGATGTGTCCCTTTTTATTCTAATTTTCAACACACATATGCTGACAAAACCATTTAATAACATTAATCCCAAAATATGCACCTCTTCATCTTTCATTCCTCTCGAGCAACATTGTGTACACAAGCTTCCCTTTATAAAATTCACTTGTTTGCAGTGGAGTATCATAAAGTTAGGAAATATAAACATGTGCAATGATAACTGCATAATAAAGCGGACAGGGACTGGACTGAAACCAGACACAACACATAATAAAAGCATCTTTTACATGTTAAAGGTTCAGTAAGCGATTTTCCCTACCCAAAGAGACCACACCCCTACCCAAAGAGACCACACCCCTACCCAAAGAGACCACACCCCTACCCAAAGAGACCACACCCCTACCCAAAGAGACCAAACCCCTACCCAAAGAGACCACACCCCTACCCAAAGAGACCAAACCCCTACCCAAAGAGACCACACCCCTACCCAAAGAGACCAAACCCCTACCCAAAGAGACCACACCCCTACCCAAAGAGACCAAACCCCTACCCAAAGAGACCAAACCCCTACCCAAAGAGACCACACCCCTACCCAAAGAGACCAAACCCCTACCCAAAGACACCAAACCCCTACCCAAAGAGACCAAACCACTACCCAAAGAGACCACACCCCTACCCAAAGAGACCACACCCCTACCCAAAGAGACCAAACCCCTACCCAAAGAGACCACACCCCTACCCAAAGAGACCAAACCCCTACCCAAAGAGACCACACCCCTACCCAAAGAGACCAAACCACTACCCAAAGAGACCACACCCCTACCCAAAGAGACCACACCCCTACCCAAAGAGACCAAACCCCTACCCAAAGAGACCACACCCCTACCCAAAGAGACCACACCCCTACCCAAAGAGACCACACCCCTACCCAAAGAGACCACACCCCTACCCAAAGAGACCAAACCACTACCCAAAGAGACCACACCCCTACCCAAAGAGACCACACCCCTACCCAAAGAGACCACACCCCTACCCAAAGAGACCACACCTCTAAAGAGACCAAACCCATACCCAAAGAGACCACCCCTACCCAAAGAGACCAAACCCCTACCCAAAGAGACCAAACCACTACCCAAAGAGACCACACCCCTACCCAAAGAGACCACACCCCTACCCAAAGAGACCAAACCCCTACCCAAAGAGACCACACCCCTACCCAAGAGACCACACCCCTACCCAAGAGACCAAACCCCTACCCAAAGAGACCACACCCCTACCCAAAGAGACCACACCTCTACCCAAAGAGACCAAACCCCTACCCAAAGAGACCAAACCACTACCCAAAGAGACCACACCCCTACCCAAAGAGACCACACCCCTACCCAAAGAGACCAAAGCCCTACCCAAAGAGACCACACCCCTACCCAAAGAGACCAAACCCCTACCCAAAGAGACCACACCCCTACCCAAAGAGACCACACCCCTACCCAAAGAGACCAAACCCCTACCCAAAGAGACCACACCCCTACCCAAAGAGACCACACCTCTACCCAAAGAGACCAAACCCCTACCCAAAGAGACCACACCCCTACCCAAAGAGACCACACCCCTACCCAAAGAGACCACACCCTACCCAAAGAGTAATGTAGGGAAAAGTGAACGAGGTGTTGTGGGAGAGGGAAATAAGGATTATCACTTTAAGATCGATAACTACAGGGTTTGAAGTCCTTCGCAAAAGTCATCATGGGTAATGTAGTTCAAGTCTAACGTGTTCGTGTGATGACTGTATACTCTGTGTTGTTCAAGGAAGTTAGCAGTTAGTTGGTGGGTGGGCATAATGACGGTGGAGTTGCCCTGGTTCTGCGTCCTATTAAAAACAACTAAAAACAACTTTTTTTTTCTTTGGATCACTTTTACTCGGGACATGCTAGCTGGCAACATAGGATTCCATTCATTATGCTAAGCTAAGCTAGCGGCGACCCTGCCAAACTAAAACAATGCATGCACTGAGACAAATGCATTTGCCCACATATCTAAATGTAGGAAAGAAGCTGAATAAGCCCTATTTCTAAAAATGCTGGAGTGTTGCTTTAAGATTTTCTTTGAGAATAGAGCAAAGAACTGCACTGAAGTCATTCTTAAGAAGGGAAGATGTGTTCAGAGTTTTGCCGACCGGATACAGCGAATGTTTAATCTATCAACTAGCTCCGCTTCACCTTCTTCGCTGCACTGGTTGGTTGTAGCGCTATCCTATTGCATGCAGAGGGAATCTGAAAGACAACCGTTTATCCCGCTTCTCGGATTGAGCCCTGCCAATGGGGAGATCCCAGACTCAACACCTAGATGTAGGTCTGGCCTGTCAGTCTACAAGGAAGGTTCTTTGTTGTTGTTTTTTCTGGTCAAATCAATCCATCCAGGAGTTATATAGAACTACCTCTGGCTACTTTATCATGCGAGAGGAAAGAGCTTTGTCCTTCTCATCATTGCCCAAATGTGAGCTGACGAGCTGTTGCGCTGCCCATGTGTATGGCTGAAGCGGTGAATCTAACACTGGGGGCTCGCTCCGGGATTTGTTCGTTGCATGTGGTGAGTCATATGGACATTTTAAGCTGTTAAACTGAACCAGACGTTGCGAGAGGAAGCGAAAATGGCGGAAAGTCAGTAGAGAGAGCAAATGGTGGGTAATGGTAATGGCCTGTGGAATCCAATAATATTAACAGAGAATTAAGAAAAACGAACATCTCTTTCATTTGTTGACTGGCTGAATGAGTGGGATGCACAAGAGTCTAAAACTTATAGTAATAGCAATCCATTTAAGACCAGTTCTGCTCCGTGTAATGCATCAGCTTCAGTAAACAAGTCCACATATCTCTATGAGCCGCTCTTATCACAGCCAACTGTGAGAGAAACCAACCCATTTAAAAGTGAAGTGGAAAATGAGTTCATGCACGACAGTGGAATTGAAGCACGGTGTTATGAACAGAGTACACCTGCAAATTTAACTGCCCACACTTACAGTCAAACGTATGTTTGAAGGAGCACTGTCATGAATCATGCCGTTGTGATGCTTGAGCAGCTCAGCATGACCAGCGTGAGACTGAAGCGAAGAGTGATGATGATGATGATGATGAGCGTTGGTTTCCTGAGTTCACTAGATTCAGCCAGCGTAGACATTCCTCTCCAGTGTCCGGTGACATATCAGGAAATGTCTGGCTTGACCACTGAGGAACTGTGCTCTGCCCAAGCGGCTGACCCTGATATTTCTCCCATTATAAGGTGGATGGAGAGAGGCGAGGAGCGACCCTCCTGGGAGGATGTGTCCTACTGGAGCTGGTGACTGGGACTGGCATTCTGGTACGACGTTTCTACCGGATGGAAGTCCCTGAGTTTTATCGAAAGATCATTCTCCCGTGTGTGTTCTGAAAAGATGCATGAGGGGCCAGTGGGAGGACACTGGTGTGGAGCGGACGTGTCCCGACTGCAGACAAGGGGTTCTTGGTACAAGATGCGAGAAGATGTCTCACTCTGGAGTCGTACCTGCGTCAGACCACCAAAGCACCCGTGGGTACCGTGCGAGTAGGAGTTCCAATGGAGAGGATTGCTATCGATTTGATGGGGCTCATGAATGAGACTGAACGTTTCAATCGTTGTGCAAGTTTATTTTACCAAGTGGGTGGAAGCGCACCCCCTGCACAATGATCACGCTGTCACCGTAGCGGAAGTTATAATGGGTCTGCCGTTATGGGGCACCACTTACTTTGTATAGTAACCAAGGCACTAACTTTGAATCTGAGGTGCAAACTCTGAGATTTTTACATGGTATTTTTAAGAAATCCTCAATGATAAAATACATGACTAGAAAATTGTTTGCAGGTGCATTTTAAATGTTTTAACTCATCATCTTGCAATGAATGTAATTTCAGTTCTACTTTCTGAGTATGAATTATCATATGCAGTAAAAGACAACAATACTCAAGCACTGTGAAGGTTTTGCACAAACGCAGCTGACCGGCTCCTTTCCTGTAGGATCGTCTCTTCAGACTGCAGAACTGCACATGAGCTTCTGCTGATCTCCTCACTGAACTCCTTCCCACAGGTTGATCATATGAAGTGCAAACAATAACTATAATCAAAGTGCTCAATATTCAAATAGAGACAATAGTTTTTCTTCAAGCATGATACAGAGCTAAGAGATGGTTACAACTAGACAGCTTTCATATTGGGAGAAATGTGCATGCCTCAGGGCGTCGCTTTTAAACAGCGGTGATGTACTGCAATTGCGTTTGAATGCAATCCCGTTTACTTTCACTTTCAATTTCGCGATCGTGTGAATAGTGGTGGTGCTGAACGCGCATTTTAAAATACAAGACATTTGTCTAATGCTTCTGTTGCGCAAAGAATCCTCCATCACGGTCCAGTCCACTAACATATAACACACACTCATAACACACACACGTCTTCTCGTCACGTGTCGAGCTCGTTCTAATTGAAGCGACTGCTATCCACCTGAATTACAATGATTTTATTACTATAAAAAACAAACTAGAGTGGAGGTGTAATGTAAATGTAGCGTTGACATATTCTATCCTCAGTAATGACCAGGTCATGACTATGACACGAGACAGCTTTTCACCTCGTCACAGTTTAGTCTCGCCAGATCTCGTCACAACCCTATCTAGTAGTGACAACAATGAGGACAAAATCATATGGGGATACCCAGAGCTGTGCGATACATTTTTGTAGTTTATAGAAACAGGAATAAAAAGGATCTTGCTTGGAAGAAAATGAGTGAGGAGGTCGGACAGTCTGGTACGTTGTAAAAAGCGTTCTTTACTCAATTTCAATTCCCATGATGTGAGTTCACGTCTGTTGTGAAGTGATGTCACGCGCGGATGACCCGAGTAAACTCAAACTGTTCAAGCGTCCAACTACGTGAGGATAGCGTGATTAATTCCCTTCATTGGTGTCTGGTGTGAACGCAGCATTAGTCATTGACAAGACCCCGTACTACACCTTTCTGACCTCAATCCGATGGACAGGTTCAACGGTTCAACACCACTCTCCAGAAAATCCTCGGAGCGGTGTCATTGGGAGTGGGATCTTATGGATCCTTATGCTGTGATGGCTTTCCCAGCGACCAAGGAGCTCTTTGGCCGGGAGTGCACTGATCTCGTTGCAGGAGCTCCAGGACCCCGGGCTCAGATGAGGGAAAGGCCGGGATTGGCTCATGAAATCGCAAGGGATGCACTTGGCCAATCTGTGGAGCGTGTTAAGGATCAGCGAGGATACACTACAAGGTCGGTGAAGCAGTGTGGTACATTGTTAAGGAACTATGATGGCCCTTACTTCATCAATTCAATTCAATTCAAATATATTTGTATAGCGCTTTTCACAATACACATTGTTTCAAAGCAGCTTTACAGAAAGTGCATTTTATAAATGTACATTGAAAAATGTTAGAAAAAGTTAATCAATCATGTATTATTTTAGGCCATAACAGCGCTGGCGTTGAGTCGTCTCATCACAGGTGTTGGGGCATCTGAAGTCTCCATGAGAGGCTGGATACAAACTGGAGCTGACGAACTATTACCTCGGGACTAGTGTCCCGAAATAACAACAGAAAAGCAGATGGGAAATAATTAGCATAGCTGCTGTTCA
>CM040912.1:622500-642500 GCA_023029165.1 Gobiocypris rarus
TGAGGTCAGGACTCTGTGCAGGCCAATTAGGTGATTAACACTCAAATCACTCAAGTCACTCAAGTGTCTCAAGTCACTCAAGTCACTCAAGTGTCTCAAGTCACTCAAGTGTCTCAAGTCACTCAAGTCACTCAAGTGTCTCAAGTCACTCAAGTGTCTCAAGTCACTCAAGTGTCTCAAGTCACTCAAGTCACTCAAGTGTCTCAAGTCACTCAAGTGTCTCAAGTCACTCAAGTGTCTCAAGTCACTCAAGTCACTCAAGTGTCTCAAGTCACTCAAGTCACTCAAGTGTCTCAAGTCACTCAAGTCACTCAAGTGTCTCAAGTGTCTCAAGTCACTCAAGTGTCTCAAGTCACTCAAGTGTCTCAAGTCACTCAAGTGTCTCAAGTCATCATGTCTCAAGTCAAGTCCCGAGTCTTTAACTTCCAAGTCTGAGTCAAGTCTCAAGTATTTTATTTTTTGTCAAGTCACAAGTCATTAAAATAGCGACTCGAGTCCAAGTCACCAAGTCTGCACATTCATATGCAGAAGAATGGTGATTTATAATTTGTCTAAGTTGTTTGCCACAAGGCATGATAAGCCTATAGGGCCTTATAAATAGTGGTGCCACACTCCATCAGTCTAAGCTGAGCTGCAACTACCATCTGAACTGTGACATCGCCGTAGTCTAATGCATGAAAGTCCAGTGTTCAGACCGATCCCTGCCTCATGTCTGCGCTCTGACCATGAACTATAGCCTCCTAAACACCCGTGGCTCTTTCTCTCAAACACATACAGCTCCAGAAGAGTTCACACGCTCTCCTTTATGAGTGATGCTTCAAAGACACGAGCCACCGCACACAACCTGCGAGATTATTCATCCAGTCTCCGACCACGCAGACGTGTGCTGGGTTATAAAGACACTCAAATCCAGCCCCACGCTCCAGTTTGCCCTGTTTCAGTGGAGTTATATTAGCGTTCTGCAAGAGCCGGTGTTGTGATGGGTTTCGACTCCCCCTCGCTGAAGCCGCTTCTTGATTGCCTGATTCTAACCGCACACCTAATCCTGCTGGGGAATGAGAGGAGTCGTAATCGCAACGAGAGCCTGTGTGTTTTTTGTTTTGGCTTTTGTGCAATGACTGTTCCACATTATCTGTGTGCAATAAAGTCAATAAAGAATCATCCCGCTGTGATGGAAGGGGAAGAACACAGTCATTCCCCTCTCTCTCACTGGTTCAAAGCTGCCCTATCATTCAGCCTCTATTGATTTACTCTGAAGCATTTAGGGGCGTTTCTGATCGGGTCTCAGAAGCAATCAAATACACACTCCACCTCGCCTCGGTGACGTTAAGATCCACAGAAACTGGCAGAAAGCACTCTGTTGATTTTTCCAGCAGGCTTTTAAAGTCATTATTGTGCCAAAGAAAGACCCCATTCGATATCTAAGACAACTGAACAGTGTTAGTGGAACAGCCACTCAGAATGATTTCTCAAAAACAGATTTTAGTGGCTCTGACAGATGCTTATTCACCGCTGTTGATGGAAGTTTGTTTACAGCACACACGTCTGGAGTCTCTCACACACATCCTCCCTCACACACAGTACGTTTGATGTTGTTCTCAGGGAACATGTCCTCGGGAACGGCAGTCCCAGCTGCTCCTGATAGACATAATCCTCGCCCTCAGAGTTTGCTCAGTCCAGTTTGTACGTTCGACAGCTGCAAAGTGAGCTCTTGCATTTTCAGCCCTCTCGACAATCCTTACAAGAATGTTTCTGTCCCATTCCCTTTTGTTTCCCTTTTCCGTCATGTTATCTTGTTTTGTGTCTTACTGTTTTAGAGGCTTTACCTCTGATTGCACGAGCAGCCGTTAAGTCAGATCCGTGTGCACTTTCTGGATAGCTTCAGCTGATGTTAATTCCGGATCTAGAAAGAGTTCTGACAGTCCCGTCTATGATTCCCGCAACTCTCCGCTCTTTGATTAATTCCTCTTTTAACGCCCTGAAATTGCAGTGTTCTGCCCGCTTGTGTTATAAAAGTGTCTGTCCGCTTGGCATTGACGATTAAACTGAGTGTGAATGCGTCTGACTCACCCAGCGAGGACATCCTCTACCTCGCCTCCTATAACAAGGACTTGACGTGATATCCCTCAGGTTTTGCACTCAGTCCTGAGGATTCGGCCTTGATCCACGTTGGATAATCCACCGAATTGGAGAAGTCATTTTTCCTGTTACTTCTGTGCACACGGTTCTTTATAACCTATTCTTAAGGTTTGCTTCTGACACCATGTATGATGTTACAATGTTTTATAACTTTAGTTTTTTTTTGCTACACTATATTGCCAGAAGTATTGAGCCGCACCTCCAGATCCCAGAGTTCAGGTGTTCAGTCCCTTCATGGCCACAGGTGTATAAATCAAGCACTAGGCATGCAGACGCTTCTACACACATTTGTGAGAGAATGGCTCGCTCTCAGGAGCTCAGTGAACTCAAGCGTGGGACCGGGATAGGTTGCCACCTGTGCAATAAGGCCATTCCTGACATTTCCTCACTACTAAATATTCCACACTCAACTGTTAGTGGGATTATAACAAAGAGGAAGCCATTGGGAACAACAGCAACTCAGCCACGAAGTGAAATCCCAGAGCGGGGTCAGCGCATGCTGAGGGTCACAGTGCGCAGAAGTCACCAACTTTCTGCAGAGTCAATCGCTCCAGACCTCCAAACTCCTGTGGCCTTCAGATGGGGAGTGAGCTTTACCTGCACAGCTCTCACTCGCTGTCCTCCGTTACACTCACCCCCTAAACCTTCCTTCCATCCGGGTCACGGCACCAACGCAACCCCTCCGGTCCTACTCGCCCCGCAAACCGGTGTCTCCGGCATGAGAAGTGGGTATGCTAATAAGGACACTAAAGAGCACAGTCTCTAGCCTCAGTCTCTAGTGCGCCCTCTTGAGATCAGGGGAGTGAGGTTTACCCAGCTCCCATTAGCTGGTCTTCGCTACACTCCAGGTCATGCACAATCACTTCTGGCGCATCTGCCAATGGCCAACTCACGCAGAACGGCTGAAACTAAATGGTCTGTAAGCAAATTGGAGCATGCATGTTGCCCTCTTTATAGCCCATGCTGATGTGCCTATAAGGGGTTGCCCATTTATCCATGGCTGGATTGTGGATGAATAACTTTGTGTGCTATGTGTGGCTTCTTTCTTTAAAACAGGGGCCGATGGATGTATGTTGTCTATTTTTCTCCAGCTATGATATTGTGGAACAGTCATTGCTCAAAAAACCCATAACATTTCCTCTCTTTCCTGAGCTTCAGAGGGTAAACAAGATTTAAATGGGAATTCGAAACATAAGAAATTGCATCATGATGATTCTCATTTTGACCAACCCAACTCAATGAAAGAACATTAATAATGTTTATGGCCATTCTACAAATTACTGTAATTATAGTAATAGGCACACACAAGATTTCTTTCGCGGCTGGCTTGAGCATATCAGGCCTTTAACATAAGATAACGTGACGTAGTTAAGAAACATGTACATATCCCAACACTATCGGCTGCTCTAGAAAAACAGAACAATTAAGAACTCGCAGTCAAAATGAGAGAAAGAGAATGAAAAATGGATGATTTTGTCTTATCTACTGTCACGTTCTGAAAATCTTTTCAGCCATTAATGCACTCATCATGTCTCTTCTACAAATGCTCTTTTATCAGAGTGGCGTCTTAATTGCTACTTTGGATTGCTAGACTCACAAAAGAAAAGACTTCATCATTTTTGTATTGTAAAGCACTTGAAAGCCCTTGTTCGGGGCCGGCCGTAAATGAGATGTTAAAGGGCACTATAAGTTACAACTTGCATTCTAATAAATATTTTATGATTTACCAATAGTAATCTTTACAGTATCATCGCTGAACACATGCAGGCACATATAGTGACATGCTTTTCACTATAGAAGAGATATAAGTGTCACAGAATCAACTCAATTAACCCTCGCCTAGTGCCACGTGTAAACAGCCTCTTTCTTACTGGGAAGAATTGAATTGTCAATCATTTTTTAACTCAATTTAAGACATTCTGGCAGACTGTAGCTCCACTCATACTGTGGTTTAGTTTTTTGGATATTTTACAAAGCATTAACTCCAAACCTTTTGTTTTCATCATGACAGTAGCATTAGTTTCACTTTAAGCCACAGGTGTGTGCTTTCTGTCTACTTTGAACACCTGCAATCACTTTCATACTAACAAATCCATTAGCTTTGCATGATTGACACATCTGGGAAATGTCCAATCAGTAGACTGTTGATTAGTTGCTGTGTGTGTGTGTGTGTGTGTGTGTGTGTGTGTGTGTGTGTGTGTGTGTGTGTGTGTGTGTGTGTGTGTGTGTGTGTGTGTGTGTGTGTGTGTGTGTGAGAGGGGCTGTCTCAGGACGCATTAGAAGAGAAAATGACGGTGTGAAATGTCAGGATTAATCAGCACTAAGAAAATATAGGTTTAATAGAACGCACACACCTTATGGTTCATTTCTTTTGCATGTGGGCAGACTGACAAACACACACACACACACACATACACACAATGTTGTGTTTTTGTGTTTTATGTGTTCTCTCCATAGGTGTAATCGATTTTATACTGTACAAACTGTATATTTTCTCACTCACACTAACCCTACACTAAGGCGGAGGCAGTCAGCGGTTGTGGGTGGGTCTATGCTAATAGGGTGGAGTCCGTCAGCAGTTGTGGGCGGGGTCTTTGCTAATAGGGCGGAGGCAGTCAGCAGTTGTGGGCGGGTCTATGCTAATAGGGTGGAGTCCGTCAGCAGTTGTGGGCGGGGTCTTTGCTAATAGGGCGGAAACAGTCAGCAGTTGTGGGCGGGTCTATGCTAATAGGGTGGAGTCTGTCAGCAGTCGTGGGCGGGTCTATGCTAATAGGGTGGAGTCCGTCAGCAGTTGTGGGCGGGGTCTTTGCTAATAGGGCGGAGGCAGTCAGCAGTTGTGGGCGGGTCTATGCTAATAGGGTGGAGTCCGTCAGCAGTTGTGGGCGGGGTCTTTGCTAATAGGGCGGAAACAGTCAGCAGTTGTGGGCGGGTCTATGCTAATAGGGTGGAGTCTGTCAGCAGTCGTGGGCGGGTCTATGCTAATAGGGCGGTATCAGTCAGCAGTTGTGGGCGGGTCTATGCTAATAGGGTGGAGTCCGTCAGCAGTTGTGGGCGGGGTCTTTGCTAATAGGGCGGAATCAGTCAGCAGTTGTGGGCGGGTCTATGCTAATAGGGTGGAGTCTGTCAGCAGTCGTGGGCGGGTCTTTGCTAATAGGGCGGAATCAGTCAGCAGTTGTGGGCGGGTCTATGCTAATAGGGCGGTATCAGTCAGCAGTTGTGGGCGGGATCTATGCTAATAGGGCGGAATCAGTCAGCAGTCGTGGGCGGGGTCTATGCTAATAGGGCGGAATCAGTCAGCAGTTGTGGGTGGGTCTATGCTAATAGGGCGGAATCAGTCAGCAGTCTTGGGCGGGATCTATGGTAATAAGGCAGAATCAGTCAGCAGTTGTGGGCGGGTCTATGCTAATAGGGCGGAATCAGTCAGCAGTTGTGGGCGGGTCTATGCTAATAGGGCGGAATCAGTCAGCAATTGTGGGTGGGGTCTATGGTAATCATGCAGAATCAGTCAGCAGTCGTGGGCGGGTCTATGCTAATAGGGTGGAATCAGTCAGCAGTTGTGGGTGGGGTCTATGGTAATAATGCAGAATCAGTCAGCAGTTGTGGGCGGGTCTATGCTAATAGGGCGGAATCAGTCAGAAATTGTGGGTGGAGTCTATGGTAATAATGCAGAATCAGCCAGCAGTTGTGGGTGGGGTCTATGCTAATAGGGCGGAATCAGTCAGCAGTCTTGGGCGGGATCTATGGTAATAAGGCAGAATCAGTCAGCAGTCGTGGGCGGGTCTATGCTAATAGGGTGGAATCAGTCAGCAGTCGTGGGCGGGTCTATGCTAATAGGGTGGAATCAGTCAGCAGTCGTGGGCGGGTCTATGCTAATAGGGTGGAATCAGTCAGCAGTCGTGGGCGGGGTCTATGCTAATAGGGCGGAATCAGTCAGCAGTTGTGGGTGGGTCTATGCTAATAACGCAGAATCAGACAGCAGTTGTGGGCGGGGTCTATGCTAATAGGGCGGAATCAGTCAGCAGTCTCGGGCGGGTCTATGGTAATAAGGCAGAATCAGTCAGCAGTCGTGGGCGGGTCTATGGTAATAAGGCAGAATCAGTCAACAGTTGTGGGCGGGTCTATGCTAATAAGGCAGAATCAGTCAGCAGTTGTGGGCGGGGTCTATGCTAATAGGGCGGAATCAGTCAGCAGTTGTGGGTGGGTCTATGCTAATAACGCAGAATCAGACAGCAGTTGTGGGTGGGTCTATGCTAATAACGCAGAATCAGACAGCAGTTGTGGGCGGGTCTATGCTAATAAGGCAGAATCAGTCAGCAGTTGTGGGCGGGGTCTATGCTAATAGGGCGGAATCAGTCAGCAGTTGTGGGTGGGTCTATGCTAATAACGCAGAATCAGACAGCAGTTGTGGGTGGGTCTATGCTAATAACGCAGAATCAGACAGCAGTTGTGGGCGGGTCTATGCTAATAGGGCGGAATCAGTCAGCAGTCTTGGGCGGGTCTATGGTAATAAGGCAGAATCAGTCAGCAGTTGTGGGTGGGGTCTATGCTAATAGGGCGGAATCAGTCAGCAGTTGTGGGCGGGGTCTATGCTAAAAGGGCGGAATCAGACAGCAGTTGTGGGTGGGGTCTATGGTAATAGGGCGGAATCAGTCAGCAGTTGTGGGTGGGGTCTATGGTAATAGGGCGGAATCAGTCAGCAGTTGTGGGTGGGGTCTATGGTAATAATGCAGAATCAGCCAACAGTTGTGGGCGGGTCTATGCTAGTAGGGCAGAATCAGTCAGCAGTTGTGGGCGGGTCTATGCTAATAGGGCGGAATCAGTCAGCAGTTGTGGGCGGGGTCTATGGTGATAATGCAGAATCAGTCAGCAGTTGTGGGTGGGGTCTATGCTAATAGGGCGGAATCAGTCAGCAGTTGTGGGCGGGGTCTATGGTAATAATGCAGAATCAGTCAGCAGTTGTGGGTGGGGTCTATGCTAATAGGGCGGAATCAGTCAGCAGTTGTGGGCGGGGTCTATGGTAATAAGGCAGAATCAGTCAGCAGTCGTGGGCGGGGCCTAAGCATTTGTGACATCACTCTGCTAGAATCTGCAAACAAATTATTCTGCTTGTGATTTATGGAGATTAAAATGCGGAGTGGGTGTATTTTTATCATTATAGGGTGGTTGTGTACTCACACTGCCGACACACATTTATGTTCAAACACCATGTCATTTAGCATAATAGGTGCTCTTTAAGTGAGTTGGTGTGAACTGTTTTCTGTCTGGATCAATAGTCTTTACTGAGGTGAAGATTGGTCAATAGCAGAAAAGACACAATGAAAGCAATGGTGCTGTACACTCAAAGTCAGATGAACAGAATGGATTAATACTGTGCTCTCTCATATAATCAATGTCATTGACTTCATCTGATCCTCACCTCGACTCCTGCTTCTCCTCATAAAACTTTGCACACTTTGAGCTATTACTCTCTCTTCAGCCTTTTATCTTTGAAACAATGCAGTAGGTTTTTGTTAATATTACAATAAAAAATGTTCAAACCTAATGTCTCGTTTGGTCAAATTAATGATGAACTTTACTTAAAGCAGGCAAAGACCACGTATACATATATGACCACACTATAAAGCCTGTCACTTTTGAAGATGAGCGATATATTATAACTATTATAGTTAAGCAATATGACATGAGCAAGAGGGCTATTTTCTCAAAAATCAGCACGACTGCAAAATGTGTTATTCACTTTATACAGCCATTCAATAAACAATAAGCTGATTATATGAACTGACCATTTTGACTGTTTTTGCTCTATTTTGCCAATGAAAATGGGCGATCAGCGGTGATTCGTTCTTGAATGATTCACGCTTTTGATCAAAAGAATCAATGATTCAATGACTCGTTGATATCTGCTTCGTTCATGAAGAAATTGATTGATTGAATGAATCAAATAATTTCCTTTTTCCCAACATTTCATATTTCTATATTCGAAATGTTATAACATTATTTAAGCAAATGTAATTGCTGAGTAAATGGATTGTGTTGATACTTATTTCCAGGGATGGAAACTCGAATCGCACTTAAAGGCACAATATGTAAGATTTTGGAATTCAAATATCCAAAAGCCACTAGATCAGTGTTATATGTTGTGTTGGATTGTGTGCATTATCCCGAATGTTTCCAAGAATGTTTAAATCCAGAGGAATCAGTGATTTTCCCCAGGACACGGCCCGCTTTAATATCTGCTGTGTTTATGAGACACTGTTTGGATCTTTGATGGACAGAAACTCATCATTGTTCTCCAGCTCAACACAGTTAGTCTGATTGTGTAAATCTGCTGTTCTTGATTTACCGCACAGAGTGCCATGTTTTACCGCCTAATATGATCTCGCTCACTGCAGTGTGAACAAGTGTCTCATAGTAGCATTATAACATCACTTTAACACACGCACATGTGTGTGATATGATCAAACACACACGCATGAGCGGAAGAAGCGCTCGCGACAGAATAACAGCTCCGCCCACTCAAGAGTCAAGACACGCCCCTGTGCTGAATAATTACACACTGTGCCTTTAAGTAGCAAAATATTACTTGAAGTAACTAACTAAGATAAAAACACAGTTTTGGTCCGGCATTTCCGATTATGTTCTGTTTTTATTGGCTCACATGACATTTTGCTACTCATTCTTAACAGATCAAGCATAACATTATGACCACCTTCCTAATATTGTGTTAATCCCCCTTTTGCTGCCAAAACAGCCCAGACCCGTCGATGTACAAGGTTTCCCAGCAGAACATTGCCCAAAGCATCACCTCCGCCGGCTCGCCTTCTTCCCATAGTGCATCCTGGGGCCATGTGTTCCCCAGGGAAGACACGCACCCGGCCAGGTGCGTATTATTATTATTATAATCTAGAAACATACAATTAGTATTTACAGTTACTGCATATACAGGGTGAGTTCAGGGTGTTTGGGATGAGCCTAACCCAGTCATATGTCCATGCTTCACGTCCCGTTGTGTTGTACACACACTGTGTGCAGCTCCCACAGCCTAACTACTATTTTTATTGCATAATAATGTTATATGTCACGAACTATCATCTGTAAGCCATCCCATCGCCCCTCCTCTCTCTCTCTCTCTCTCTCTCTCTCTAATAGTCCCACGCTTGTGTCTTTAGTGTGGAGGACTTTACTCTGGAGTCTGGCGCAGTGATGAAGGTCAGTAACTGTTGGTATTTTCCACTGTTGTTTGTTTTTACGGAGCTAACTTTAATGCTTGTATAGAAAGAGAGTGAAAACTGCGTGCTCTGTGTGTTTTCCTGAAGACCCCGACGGTTCCCATGAGCTCCAGGTGGATGCTCCTGCAGATGCTGAGCGCGTGCCTGACGCTGAGCGCGTGTCTGACGCTGACGGCGCGCGGGGACTGCGGTGGGAACTGCGCGTTGTGCGCGCGGCAGCCGCATCTTCAGCTCACAGGCATAAACTCGATAGTAAGTCTTGCACACACACAGACGGATGAGCAAAACACACTTCTCTTCTTAATGTTGCTTCATTAAAACAGGTAAACGATGTCGTTAGTTCTGCAACTCTCTGGAGAATGATTGTGTAAGCTATTCAAACTGATTGATATACGATTAATATCATCGAGGATCGGATAATAAAACGCTTCATATATTTTAGCACGAGAAGCGAAACGAACTTCTCTATGTGTTCCTGGACCACAAGCTAAATAATAATCTCTCCATTGATGTGTGGTTTGATAGGACAATTTTCTGAAAATCTGCAAAAAACTCTAAATATTGAGAACATCTCCTTTAAAGTTGTCCAAATGAAGTCCTCAGCAATGCATATTACTACTAATAATACATTTATGATATATTTACGGCATAATCTCTTCATGTAACATGATCTTAATATCCTAATGATTTTTGGCATATAGTAAAATGTATAATTTTGCCCGATGTATTGTTGGCTCTGACCACAGATACACCCGTGAGATCAGGACCGGGGTCTCGTGTGTTCAGCAGTTCATCACCTCTAATGGATCACAAGGATTGATCATGTAATCGATTTATTGCATGCTGTAATTTAGATTTACAGCAACAATTCATAAGAAAAGAAATGACATGTGCTCAGTTTCCCTGAATAAACCCTTTCTGATCTGACAGTGCTGGATATGTGCAGATCAGATAATGTGATGTTTGCTCCCATTCTGCTGTAATATCACTGACATTTTTAGGTTATTCACCTAAAAATCTAATTAGAAGCACAATACACACACAGGATATGTGAACACACACACACACACACACACACACACACACACACACACACACACACACATAACTCATTAAGAGACGAGGGATGGCCGTTTTGGACCAGGAGCCAAGAGCGCAGACGTTTGTCCTGTCGTTAAACTCACAGAAGTGGATAGATCAGAGAATAACCACCGCTCACCGGAGCGTCTCATGAGCTGGAACGCCAGTCTCTCGTGAACGCGTGTAAGATTGGAAGTGAATCATTTCAGAGTCATTTGAAGCACTTTTATGATGGATAGATGCACTTTTATAATGGATAGATGCATTTTTATGATGGATGGATGCACTTTTATGATGGATGGATGCACTTTTATGATGGATGGATGCACTTTTATAATGGATAGATGCATTTTTATGATGGATGGATGCACTTTTATGATGGATGGATGCACTTTTATGATGGATGGATGCACTTTTATGATGGATGGATGCACTTTTATGATGGATGGATGCACTTTTATGATGATGGATGCACTTTTATGATGGATAGATGCACTTTTATAATGGATGGATGTACTTTTATGATGATGGATGCACTTTAATGATGGATGGATGCACTTTTATGATGATGGATGCACTTTTATGATGGATAGATGCACTTTTATGATGGATAGATGCACTTTTATGATGGATAGATGCACTTTGATGATGAGAGATGCACTTTTATGATGGATGGATGCACTTTGATGATGAGAGATGCACTTTTATGATGGATAGATGTACTTTTATGATGATAGATGCACTTTTATGATGGATAGATGCACTTTTATGATGGATAGATGCACTTTTATGATGGATAGATGCACTTTTATGATGGATAGATGTACTTTTATGATGGATAGATGCACTTTTATAATGGATGGATGCACTTTTATGATGATGGATGCACTTTTATGATGGATAGATGCACTTTTATGATGATAGATGCACTTTGATGATGAGAGATGCACTTTTATGATGGATAGATGTACTTTTATGATGATAGATGCACTTTTATGATGGATAGATGCACTTTTATGATGGATAGATGCACTTTTATGATGGATAGATGCACTTTTATGATGGATAGATGTACTTTTATGATGATAGATGCACTTTTATGATGGATAGATGTACTTTTATGATGATAGATGCACTTTTATGATGGATAGATGCACTTTTATGATGGATAGATGCACTTTTATGATGATAGATGCACTTTTATGATGATAGATGCACTTTTATGATGTTGGATGCACTTTTAAAGAGAGTAAATCATGGGATCATTCACTTTGGGGACAGGGCTTTAAGCCCATCTGTGCGCGAGACACACAAAATGTATACCAGAGCATTCGTCCTTACATGGGGCTTAGTGTTGGGTTGCTCCTTTCTGTTTCCTGGTTTCAGTGCTTTGTGAACTTTTTGCAATTGGATCCCACTCTCTCCGTGTGTCTGAGCTCACCCAACGCTACGATGATGATTCATGTTTGTGTGTCGGAGAGAGTACGGTATTGTATTTTGTCCAAATGTCACTCTGTATTAGTGTTGCCATGGTTGCCCACAAGCTTAGCACAACCTCTACACCTACTCATCCCGCTATCCTCCAAAACACACTCGCTCATTTACATATTGCCCAGTTATGGATTGAGCGATGAAGGATGAGAGACGAGGGATTGAGCGACTGTTTCATATCCTCACACAGCTGTTAATTACTCTGACTGTTCTCATCTACACGTCTTCCACAGGAGTGTGTGCTGGAGTGTGAGGAGCGTGGGAACGCCGGCAGCTCTTGGAGTTTGTGCAGAGGATTCGTGCAGAAAGCTGAGGCTTACCAAGGATCCACAGAAGCCGAACATTTGGACTCCCAACTGCACCGTGTAGACAAAAAATACGGGGGCTTCATGAAACGCTACGGGGGCTTTATGAAGCGTTATGGAGGATTCATGAAGAAAACAGCGGAGCTCTATGGGCCGGAGCCGGAGGATATCCACCAGAGCAACGCAATCCTGACTCCTCATGATGTTGAAGTGCTGACCAATCAGATCGAGGCTGACGCAGAGAGGGAGGCGGCTACCCCGGCAGAGGGAGGAGTTCAGGGCGTGGCCAAACGCTACGGGGCTTTATGAAGAGGGGCGGGCTTTATGACCTGAGGAACGGGGCAAGGGTGCTACAGAAGCGGTATGGAGGCTTCATGAGGCGGGTGGGTCAGCCGCAGTGGTGGGACGGGAGCAAACGCTTCATAAAACGCTCCCGAGACGAGGATGAGGATGAAAATTCATCAGGGATAGAAAAGAGGTATGGTGGATTCATGGGATTCTAAGTGCCCTAGTCCACTTCCTCTCGAGGGAACATGCTTACAATGTGCTCATAATGTTGTCCTTACTGTGGTAATGTGATTTAGTCTGATCTGAGCTCACCTTTACATGTTAGAGCTGTGTAGCAGATACTGCACAACAGCCAGTCCTTTTTTAAGTCTGCATGAGACTTTCATTGGCTCTTACATCAGGAAAGCCGGAGAGAGAATATGACAGACTGAAGCTTGTCATTTGCTTGAATAAACTGCTGGAAACTGCCCCAGAGTGTGTGTCCTTCTCTTAAGCCAGTCGAGTCGCATTATCTCTTTATGATGACGTGTGTGTATCAGGTATAAGTGCGGTTCCTCATGTGAGTGAGCAGTGACCATCATGATCGGATTCAAAGATCTGTAGAGATGGAAACTTTCTCTCTCATAGAACATCAGGCTTTATTAATACGCATTACGAGTTCTACCAGAGGCAATAACCTACGACATGCTATCGCTGTCTCCATCTGAGTGTGTTTTCCACGGAGCATATCTACAGCACCTTTGATCTGTAGCGTAGCCATAACCCTACCCTCGACCCACCGCTCCGGATAAAGCTCTAATGCACGTTTGCTAACACTTTATTTGAAGGTGTCATTGTTACAGTGTAATTATACATTTAAGTACTGAGTGATATTAATGAACTACTTAGTTGAACGTATTATGCAACTTTTATAGTAATATCGTAACTACATGTAACATATGTAAGAAAGACACGGGAAACACAGACGAACACAGTGTTTATTCATGTTTATGTCATTATTCACTATTCAGGTTGGATATATTCTGAAGCTTTATGGCTATTGTTATCATTATAGTTATTAACAGTGTTGGGGAAAGTTACTCCCTACAAAAGTATCTAAATAAAGTACTACTTTATTTCACCGTGTTACATTACATGTATTTACCACAGTAATAACAACAGTAAATTATGCATAATTAACCCTAAACCAAATCCTAACTCTATAGTTCATTAATATCACTCAGTACTTAAATGTATAATTACACTGTAACAATGAAATAAAGTGTAACCGTTCCTTTTTTATGGAAAGTAATGTGTTACGGGTTTGTCTTTATTTACCGTGTCCTTGTTACAGATGTTACATGTATTTACCGCAGTAACAGTAAATTATGCGTAATTACACACAACTAACCCTCAACCAAATGTACATATAGTGATATAGTAAAATTATGTTTTTGTTTTCTATTTAAATGCACATTTCATTTAGATTTAACTCATGGAAATATAAGTAAATCCCTATCATTCCCTGTAATCTGGCTAACTCATCCTCTTCCTATTGGCCTTTCCGTAAAATATCACTGTATGCAGTTTCTGAAAAGAAGAAATAATGTGTTAACATAAACACAACTATACTACAATAAACACTTTAAATAAATCAATCACTGCAATCATATTGCTGATGAAACATGCTCTCAGTTTACAGTTCATTATGTCCAGTATAAACATGTATAATCCCTTTTAATTCCCAAAGTGCAGTTTATGGTATTTGTTTCTGAATAGGAAATGAGTAGACATAAATTGTTGCCATATGGCAACGCTACGGTTAAAAGTACTGGATTACTAGTTACTTGAATAAGTAATCTGATTACTTGCGTTACCTGCAACAAGGGTTACCATCTCATGCGCGCTTACAAAAGATTTAATGTCCACAATGTGTGTGTGTGTGTGTGTGTGTGTGTGTGGACTGGTAATCCCTACGGTATGGGGACAAAATGTCCCCACAAAGATGGCAATATCCAAAATCCTTGTCCTTGTGGGGACATTTTTTGGTCCCCATGAGGAAAACATCTTATAAATCACACTAAGTGATGTTTTTGGAAAATGTAAAAATGCAGCATGTCTCCTGTGATGGGCAGTGTGTGTGTGTGTGTGTGTGTGTGTGTGTGTGTGTGTGTGTGTGTGTGTGTGTGTGTGTGTGTGTGTGTGTTCACATATCCTGTGTGTGAAGGGTTAAACACGCCGCGCCCGTCACATCCTGTCCCGTTACACACTCGCTACACAAACACTGAACTTTGTCTCTTGGTAAACACGGAGAGTCACCGGGCAGGCGGAGCGAAGGTCGATCGCACACACTCGGTGAAGGGATGGTGTATATATCTGCTGTTAGCGAGCGAACACACACCGTTAGCCCGCGGATAGGATCGCTGCACACACCGAATAAAGCGGATCACACCGGAGCTCTTCGCCATCATCATGAACTTTCTCTTGGAGACTCTTCAGGTGCTCTTCATGTCGCTGGTGTACAGCTTAGAAGCCGTCGTGCGGCTGTTCGTCCCGGCGCGGAGGAAGAGTGTGTCCGGGGAGGTGGTGCTGCTGACCGGGGCGGGCAGCGGTATCGGCCGCCTCATGGCGCTGGAGCTCGCGCGGCTGGACGCGCGCCTGGTGCTGTGGGACATCAACGAGGACGGGAATAAAGAGACCGCGCGCATGATCAAAGAGCAGCTCGGAGCGCGCGCGTTCACGTACACCTGCGACTGCGGCGACCGGGAGGAGGTGTACCGGACCGCGGACCAGGTGCGATACTCCACTGTTATACTTCAGCTGAATTATCTTCGCAGTGTGACTGCGTTCCTCGACGCTTAACCTTTGAGTAACCCTTGGCAGGAGAACAGGTGTAATTCAATTTCATGACCTTTGTTTATTCAGGTAAAGCGCGAGGTCGGTGACGTCACAATATTGATAAATAACGCAGGAATTGTTACCGGGAAGAAGTTCCTGGAGTCTCCCGATTCACTGATAGAGAAATCAATGGAAGTCAACAGCCTGGCGCACTTCTGGGTATCTATCTATCTATCTATCTATCTATCTATCTATCTATCTATCTATCTATCTATCTATCTATCTATCTATCTATCTATCTATCGTCTATCTATCGTCTATCTATCTATCTATCTATCTATCTATCTATCTATCTATCTATCTATCTCTATCTATCTATCTATCTATCTATCGTCTATCTATCGTCTATCTATCTATCTATCTATCTATCTATCTATCTATCTATCTATCTATCTATCTATCTATCTATCTATCATCTATCTATCTATCTATCTATCTATCTATCTATCTATCTATCTATCTATCTATCTATCTATATCTATCTATCTATCTATCTATCTATCTATCTATCTATCTATCTATCTATCTATCTATCTATCTATCATCTATCTATTCATCATCACACCATCTATCTATCTATCTATCTATCTATCTATCTATCTATCTATCTATCTATCTATCTATCTATCTATCTATCTATCTATCATCTATCTATTCATCATCACACCATCTATCTATCTATCTATCTATCTATCTATCTATCTATCTATCTATCTATCTATCTATCTATCTATCTATCTATCTATCTATCTATCTATCTATCTATCTATCTATCTATCGTCTATATATCTATCTATCTATCTATCTATCTATCTATCTATCTATCTATCTATCTATCTATCCATACATACATCTATCTATCATCTATCTATCTATCTATCTATCTATCTATCTATCTATCTATCATCTATCTATCTATCTATCTATCTATCTATCTATCTATCTATCTATCTATCGTCTATCTATCTATCTATCTATCTATCTATCTATCTATCTATCTATCTATCTATCATCTATCTATCTATCTATCTATCTATCTATCTATCTATCTATCTATCTATCTATCTATCTATCATCTATCTATCGTCTATCTATCTATCTATCTATCTATCTATCTATCTATCTATCTATCTATCTATCTATCATCTATCTATCTATCTATCTATCTATCTATCTATCATCTATCTATCGTCTATCTATCTATCTATCTATCTATCTATCTATCTATCTATCATCTATCTATCTATCTATCTATCTATCTATCTATCTATCTATCTATCTATCTATCTATCTATCTATCTATCTATCTATCTATCTATCTATATCTATCTATCTATCTATCTATCTATCTATCTATCTATCTATCTATCTATCTATCTCTATCTATCTATCTATCTATCGTCTATCTATCTATCTATCTATCTATCATCTATCTATCTATCTATCTATCTATCAATCTATCTATCTATCTATCGTCTATCTATCTATCTATCTATCTATCTATCTATCTATCTATCTATCTATCTATCTATCTATCTATCTATCTATCTATCTATCTATCTATCTATCTATCTATCGTCTATCTATCTATCTATCATCTATCTATCTATCTATCTATCAATCTATCTATCTATCTATCTATCTATCTATCTATCTATCTATCTATCTATCTATCTATCATCTATCTATCTATCTATCTATCTATCTATCGTCTATCTATCTATCTATCTATCTATCTATCTATCTATCTATCTATCTATCTATCTATCTATCATCTATCTATTCATCATCACACCATCTATCTATCTATCTATCTATCTATCTATCTATCTATCTATCTATCTATCTATCTATCTATCTATCTATCTATCTATCTATCTATCTATCTATCTATCTATCATCTATCTATTCATCATCACACCATCTATCTATCTATCTATCTATCTATCTATCTATCTATCTATCTATCTATCTATCTATCTATCTATCTATCTATCTATCTATCTATCTATCTATCTATCTATCTATCTATCTATCTATCTATATCTATCTATCTATCTATCTATCTATCTATCTATCTATCTATCTATCTATCTATCTATCTATCTATCTATCTATCTATCTATCTATCTATCCATACATACATCTATCTATCATCTATCTATCTATCTATCTATCTATCTATCATCTATCTATCTATCTATCTATCTATCTATCTATCTATCTATCTATCTATCTATCTATCTATCTATCGTCTATCTATCTATCTATCTATCTATCTATCTATCTATCTATCTATCTATCTATCTATCTATCTATCTATCTATCATCTATCTATCTATCTATCTATCTATCTATCTATCTATCTATCTATCTATCTATCTATCTATCTATCTATCATCTATCTATCGTCTATCTATCTATCTATCTATCTATCATATCTATCTATCTATCTATCTATCTATCTATCTATCTATCTATCTATCTATCTATCTATCTATCTATCTATCTATCTATCATCTATCTATCATCTATCTATCATCTATCTATCTATCTATCTATCTATCTATCATCTATCTATCTATCTATCTATCTATCTATCTATCTATCTATCTATCTATCTATCTATCATCTATCTATCTATCTATCTATCTATCTATCTATCTATCTATCTATCTATCTATCTATCTATCTATCATCTATCTATCTATCTATCTATCTATCTATCTATCTATCTATCTATCTATCTATCTATCTATCGTCTATCTATAGATCTATCTATATCTATCTATCTATCTATCTATCTATCTATCTATCTATCTATCTATCTATCTATCATCTATCTATCTATCTATCTATCTATCTATCTATCTATCTATCTATCTATCTATCTATCTATCGTCTATCTATCTATCTATCTATCTATCTATCTATCTATCTATCTATCTATCTATCTATCGTCTATCTATCTATCTATCTATCTATCATCTATCTATCTATCTATCTATCTATCTATCTATCAATCTATCTATCTATCTATCGTCTATCTATCTATCTATCTATCTATCTATCTATCTATCTATCTATCTATCTATCTATCTATCTATCTATCTATCTATCCATCCATCCATCCATCTATCATCTATCTATCCATCCATCCATCTATCATCTATCCATCTATCTATCCATCATCCATCCATCCATCCATCCATCCATCATCTATCTATCTATCTATCTATCTATCTATCTATCCATCCATCCATACATACATCCATCTATCATCTATCTATCCATCCATCCATCTATCATCTATCCATCTATCTATCCATCATCCATCCATCCATCTATCATCTATCTATCCATCCATCCATCCATCATCTATCTATCTATCTATCTATCTATCTATCTATCTATCTATCTATCTATCTATCTATCTATCTATCTATCTATCTATCTATCTATCTATCTATCTATCCATCCTCTATCATCTATCCATCTATCTATCTATCTATCCATCCATCTATCATCCATCCATCCATCTATCAATCTATCTATCCATCCATCTATCATCTATCTTTCTATCTATCTATCTATCTATCTATCTATCTATCTATCTATCTATCTATCTATCTATCTATCTATCCATCCATCCATCTATCATCTATCCATCCATCCATCTATCTATCTATCTATCTATCTATCTATCTATCTATCTATCTATCTATCTATCTATCTATCTATCTATCTATCTATCTATCTATCTATCTATCCATCCATCCATCCATCTATCATCTATCATCTATCCATCCATCCATCTATCTATCTATCTATCTATCTATCTATCTATCTATCCATCCATCCATCTATCATCTATCCATCCATCCATCTATCTATCTATCTATCTATCCATCCATCCATCTATCAATCTATCCATCATCACACCATCTATGTATCTATCCATCATCACACCATCTATCTATCTATCTATCTATCTATCTATCTATCTATCTATCTATCTATCTATCTATCTATCTATCTATCTATCTATCTATCTATCTATCTATCTATCTATCTATCTATCTATCTATCTATCGTCTATCTATCTATCATCACACCATCTATCTATCTATCTATCTATCTATCTATCTATCTATCTATCTATCTATCTATCTATCTATCTATCGTCTATCTATCCATCATCACACCATCTATCTATCTATCTATCCATCCATCCATCTATCATCTATCCATCCATCCATCTATCTATCTATCTATCTATCTATCTATCTATCTATCTATCTATCTATCTATCTATCTATCTATCTATCTATCTATCTATCTATCTATCTATCTATCTATCTATCTATCTATCTATCTATCTATCTATCTATCGTCTATCTATCGTCTATCTATCTATCTATCTATCTATCTATCTATCTATCTATCTATCTATCATCTATCTATTCATCATCACACCATCTATCTATCTATCTATCTATCTATCTATCTATCTATCTATCTATCTATCTATCTATCTATCTATCTATCTATCTATCTATCTATCATCTATCTATTCATCATCACACCATCT
>CM040912.1:655000-755000 GCA_023029165.1 Gobiocypris rarus
ATTGACCATTGCTTTCAAGACATCAACAAACATGTCTGTGATTGGCCGTTGTGTTCAAGAGGTCAACAGACATGTCTGTGATTGGCCGTTGTGTTCAAGAGGTCAACAAACATGTCTGTGATTGGCCGTTGTGTTCAAGAGGTCAACACACATGTCTGTGATTGGCCATTGAGTTCAAGACATCAAGAGACATGTCTGTGATTGGCCGTTGCGTTCAAAAGGGTCAACAAACATGTCTGTGATTGGCCGTTGTGTTCAAGACATCAACAGACATGTCTGTGATTGGCCGTTGCGTTCAAGACATCAACAGACATGTCTGTGATTGGCCGCTATGCTTCAAGACATCAATAAACATGTCTGTGATTGGCCGCTATGCTTCAAAAGGGTCAACAAACATGTCTGTGATTGGCGTTGCTCAAGACATCAATAAACATGTCTGTGATTGGCCGTTGCGTTCAAGACATCAATAAACATGTCTGTGATTGGCCATTGCGTTCAAGACATCAACAAACATGTCTGTGATTGGCCGCTATGCTCAAGACATCAATAAACATGTCTGTGATTGGCCGTTGCGTTCAAAAGGGTCAACAAACATGTCTGTGATTGGCCGTTGCGTTCAAAAGGGTCAACAAACATGTCTGTGATTGGCCGTTGTGTTCAAGACATCAACAGACATGTCTGTGATTGGCCGCTATGCGTTCAAGACATCAACAGACATGTCTGTGATTGGCCGTTGCGTTCAAGACATCAATAAACATGTCTGTGATTGGCCGTTGCGTTCAAAAGGGTCAACAAACATGTCTGTGATTGGCCGCTATGCTCAAGACATCAACAAACATGTCTGTGATTGGCCGTTGCGTTCAAGACATCAATAAACATGTCTGTGATTGGCCATTGCGTTCAAGACATCAACAAACATGTCTGTGATTGGCCGCTATGCTCAAGACATCAATAAACATGTCTGTGATTGGCCGTTGCGTTCAAAAGGGTCAACAAACATGTCTGTGATTGGCCGCTATGCTCAAGACATCAACAAACATGTCTGTGATTGGCCATTATGCGTTCAAGACATCACCAGACATGTCTGTGATTGGCCATTGTTCAAGACATCAACAAATATGTCTGTGATTGGCCGCTATGCGTTCAAGACATCAACAAACATGTCTGTGATTGGCCATTATGCTCAAGACATCAACAAATATGTCTGTGATTGGCCGTTGCGTTCAAGACATCACCAGACATGTCTGTGATTGGCCATTGCGTTCAAGACATCAACAAATATGTCTGTGATTGTCTGTTGCATTCAAGACATCAACAGACATGTCTGTGATTGGCCGTTGCATTCAAGACATCAACAAAAAATCTCTGTGATTGGCCATTGCGTTCAAGACATCAACAAACATGTCTGTAATTGGCCATTGCGTTCAAAACATCAACAAATATGTCTGTGATTGGCCGTTGAATTCAAGACATCAACAAACATGTCTGCGATTGGCCGCTATGCTCAAGACATCAACAAACATGTCTGTGATTGGCCGCTATGCTCAAGACATCAACAGACATGTCTGTGATTGGCCGTTGCATTCAAGACATCAACAGACATGTCTGTGATTGGCCGTTGCATTCGACATCAACAAACATGTCTGTGATTGGACGTTGCGTTCAAGACATCAACAAAAAATCTCTGTGATTGGCCATTGCGTTCAAGTCATCAACAAACATGTCTGTGATTGGCCATTGCGTTCAAGACATCAACAGACATGTCTGTGATTGGCCGCTATGCGTTCAAGACATCAACAAACATGTCTGTGATTGGCCATTATGCTTCAAGACATCAACAGACATGTCTGTGATTGCTATGCTCAAGACATCAACAAACATGTCTGTGATTGGCCATTATGCGTTCAAGACATCAACAGACATGTCTGTGATTGGCCGTTGCGTTCAAAAGGGTCAACAAACATGTCTGTGATTGGCTGTTGTGTTCAAGAGGTCAACAAACATGTCTGTGATTGGCCGTTGCGTTCAAGACATCAACAAACATGTCTGTGATTGGCCGCTATGCTTCAAGTCATCAACAAACATGTCTGTGATTGGCCATTGCGTTCAAGACATCAACAGACATGTCTGTGATTGGCCGTTGCGTTCAAGACATCAACAAACATGTCTGTGATTGGCCATTGCGTTCAAGACATCAACAGACATGTCTGTGATTGGCCGTTGCGTTCAAAAGGGTCAACAAACATGTCTGTGATTGGCCGTTGCGTTCAAGAGGTCAACAAACATGTCTGTGATTGGCCGTTGCGTTCAAGAGGTCAAAAGACATGTCTGTGATTGGCCGTTGCATTCAAGACATCAACAAACATGTCTGTGATTGGCCATTGCATTCAAGACATCAACAGACATGTCTGTGATTGGCCGTTGCGTTCAAAAGGGTCAACAAACATGTCTGTGATTGGCCGTTGCGTTCAAGAGGTCAACAAACATGTCTGTGATTGGCTGTTGTGTTCAAGACATCAACAACCATGTCTGTGATTGGCCGTTGTGTTCAAGAGGTCAACAAACATGTCTGCGATTGGCTGTTGTGTTCAAGACATCAACAAACATGTCTGTGATTGGCAGGGCCGTCGCTAGTGGGGTGAAAGCTGGTGACGATTATAGGGGCCCCCACTGCCCAAGGGGCCCCACAAAACCCAGAAGTTATACTATATAGTCCCCTGTTCTGTGAATAATTATAATATTTTTATTAGATGTATGCCTGAGATTTTAATGAAAACCACAAAACCATGCAAATAGGTTAAAGAAGTTTTTCAAATATCTGCTCCTCTCCTCTCCATACAAATGGTTCAGTCCGGTTTAGTATTTATTAATTAAATCAGTCAGTGACGAACATTAGATCATTTGACCCAATCAAATTGTAAGTCCCACCCCAGCTCGTGAACAGAACCAATCGGAGTTGAGGCGGCAGCTGAAGTTAACGATGAACTTGTTGAAAGAACAGGACACTGACAGACAGGCTGAAAATGTCAGGGAAAAGAAAATATAAATCAGGGTACCAGAAACGCCTTGAAAAGAACGAGAGGGAGGCCAGGAGAGTTGCTGTATCCCAGCCGATCAAGACGTTCTTTAAGACAGGTTAGTAACTTAGTGAATTGTTATTTCGCTGTCAGATTTACTGTAGGAAAACTACCGCCTGCACCGTCGGCACGCACCGCCGTCAAATTGATTAAATGATTACGTGGTCAAAATCCCCGTCTTTTTACGCTATTGTAAATAGAGTTTGTTTGTATAACACACAGAATGTCACAAGCATTATGCACCTACTGGCTGTTGATTTATTTTATTAGGCTACAGTCAAGAAAACACGAATACAACACTGCTCTTGGATGGATACATTCATTAGCTTTATTTAATAATATATTACACAGTTACATAGTGTCTTTATTTAAATAAGACAAGTAATTCTTATAAAAAAAGACAAAAGTCTTTACATTTGACTGCATTCTTGACAATTTATTTGTTTACTTTTAAATTTATTAATATTTAAAAATGTTTTTTTTTTGTTAAGTTTTTATTAGTTGTAAAAATGTATATAAACATTTACCTTTTAAAATAAAGAGTTTACAACACCACCACCATTTTATAATGTGTATTTTGCTTTTGATGGTGTTAAGTAAAAATCTTTATTTACATTTATCTGTTTTGTTATTTTGTAATAAACCCCTATTAGGTTACATGTGGGCCTCCATTCTCATATATTGTACAGTATATGATTTGGGTGGGGGGCCCACATCAATATTTTTTCAGGGGGCCCCAAATCCTCTAGCTACGGCCCTGGTGATTGGCCATTGCGTTCAAGACATCAACAAACATGTCTGTGATTGGCCATTGTGTTCAAGAGGTCAACAAACATGTCTGCGATTGACTGTTGTGTTCAAGACTTCAACAAACATGTCTGTGATTGGCCATTGCGTTCAAGACATCAACAAACATGTCTGTGATTGGCCGTTGCGTTCAAGACATCAACAGACATGTCTGTGATAAGCCGTTGCATTCAAGACATCAACAAAAAATCTCTGTGATTGGCCATTGCGTTCAAGACATCAACAAACATGTCTGTGATTGGCCGTTGTGTTCAAGAGGTCAACAAACATGTGTTTTTGATTGGCCGTTGCATTCAAGACATCAACAAACATGTCTGTGATTGGCCGTTGCGTTCAAGTCATCAACAAACATGTCTGTGATTGGCCATTTCGTTCAAGACATCAACAGACATGTCTGTGATTGGCCGTTGCGTTCAAGACGTCAATAAACATGTCTGTGATTGGCCATTGCGTTCAAGACATCAACAAACATGTCTGTGATTGGCCGTTGCGTTCAAGTCATCAACAAACATGTCTGTGATTGGCCGTTGCGTTCAAGACATCAACAGACATGTCTGTGATTGGCCATTGAGTTCAAGACATCAACAAACATGTCTGTGATTGGCCGTTGCATTCGACATCAACAAACATGTCTGTGATTGGCCGTTGCGTTCAAGTCATCAACAAACATGTCTGTGATTGGCCATTTCGTTCAAGACATCAACAGACATGTCTGTGATTGGCCGTTGCGTTCAAGACGTCAATAAACATGTCTGTGATTGGCCATTGCGTTCAAGTCATCAACAAACGTCTGTGATTGGCTGTTGCGTTCAAGTCATCAACAAACCTCTGTGATTGGCCGTTGCGTTCAAGACATCAACAGACATGTCTGTGATTGGCCATTGAGTTCAAGACATCAACAGACATGTCTGTGATTGGCCGTTGCGTTCAAGACATCAATAAACATGTCTGTGATTGGCCGCTATGCTCAAGACATCAACAAACATGTCTGTGATTGGCCGTTGCGTTCAAGACATCAACAAACATATCTGTGATTGGCCATTGTGTTCAAGAGGTCAACAAACATGTCTGCGATTGACTGTTGTGTTCAAGACTTCAACAAACATGTCTGTGATTGGCCATTGCGTTCAAGACATCAACAAACATGTCTGTGATTGGCCGTTGCATTCAAGACATCAACAGACATGTCTGTGATTGGCCGTTGCATTCAAGACATCAACAAACATGTCTGTGATTGGCCGTTGCGTTCAAGACATCAACAAACATGTCTGTGATTGGCCGTTGTGTTCAAGAGGTCAACAAACATGTGTTTTTGATTGGCCGTTGCATTCAAGACATCAACAAACATGTCTGTGATTGGCCGTTGCGTTCAAGACATCAACAAACATGTCTGTGATTGGCGTTCATGCTTCAAGACATCAACAGACATGTCTGAGATTGGCCGTTGCATTCAAGACATCAACAAACATGTCTGTGATTGGCCGTTGCGTTCAAGACATCAACAAACATGTCTGTGATTGGCCGTTGTGTTCAAGAGGTCAACAAACATGTGTTTTTGATTGGCCGTTGCATTCAAAACATCAACAAACATGTCTGTGATTGGCCGCTATGCTCAAGACATCAACAAACATGTCTGTGATTGGCCGCTATGCGTTCAAGACATCAACAGACATGTCTGAGATTGGCCGCTATGCTCAAGACATCAACAGACATGTCTGTGATTGGCCATTGCGTTCAAGACATCAACAAACATGTCTGTGATTGGCCGTTGCATTCAAGACATCAACAAACATGTCTGAGATTGGCCGCTATGCGTTCAAGACATCAACAAACATGTCTGAGATTGGCCGCTATGCTTCAAGACATCAACAAACATGTCTGAGATTGGCTGCTATGCTCAAGACATCAACAAACATGTCTGAGATTGGCTGCTATGCTTCAAGACATCAACAAACATGTCTGTGATTGGCCGCTATGCGTTCAAGACATCAACAAACATGTCTGTGATTGCTATGCTCAAGACATCAACAAACATGTCTGTGATTGGCCGCTATGCTTCAAGACATCAACAGACATGTCTGAGATTGGCCGCTATGCGTTCAAGACATCAACAGACATGTCTGTGATTGGCCATTGCGTTCAAGACATCAACAAACATGTCTGTGATTGGCCGTTGCATTCAAGACATCAACAAACATGTCTGAGATTGGCCGTTGCATTCAAGACATCAACAAACATGTCTGAGATTGGCCGTTGCGTTCAAGACATCAACAAACATGTCTGTGATTGGCCGCTATGCTCAAGACATCAACAAACATGTCTGTGATTGGCCGTTGCGTTCAAGACATCAACAAACATGTCTGTGATTGGCCATTGAGTTCAAGACATCAACAGACATGTCTGTGATTGTCTGTTGCATTCAAGACATCAACAGACATGTCTGTGATTGGCCGTTGCGCTAAATGCGTCTATCGCGCCCAGGACGTCCAGACACGCGTCAACTCGTCTTTCCATCGACTTAATATGGAAGTCACTCGCTCCAAGCAGTCTATTTGCATTTGTTGTGAACGCAGCATTAGCACAATACTAGAACATGCTAATTGTGTAAGCATCTTTTGTTAAAAGCATGTTAGCAGTGCCGAGTTTTGACATTTTCTTGTGACGTGACGGCACATCGTGTCTCATATTCTCCTAATGTCTAAACATACTGTCATGTGGGTAAATATGCATATGCAAATGATATGCAGATGAGGTTATGCTCCATATATGGTTATCTTATAATAATATGGTTTATTAACCGCTGACGGGATTCTGCCGTACACTTTATAAATCTTGAAACGTTTGTGCGTACACATTTAGGATGAAAATTTTTTAAATGACCGTTAATAGTCGTATCATGTCTCGTTGTTCATAATTAATCGCACCAAATGAACGTGTTAAACCGACACTTTGATCCGTTTATGCAAACGATCCGCAGTGGAGCAGAACACACTCTAATTCAGTGTGTGTGTGTGTTATTGTGCTGTGCTTGTGTAACTGTTGCTTTCTCTGTCACAGTTTTCTTCCCACTAAACTCGGCGTCCTGCTGGGGGAATATCTGGGAGCGTTCAACTTCATGGCAAAGTTCAAAGGTCATGGGAAAAAGAGCAATTAATCTCCACCATGAGATATGGTTAACCTGACACACACTGTGACAACAGCACTTGTTTTAAACATTACAGTGAAGCCATTTATGTTTTTAATAATAGCAACCTTTCACCCTCGTTAGCATTTGCACTTCATTTGCACCCGAGAGCCGGTCTTGATGAAGAAAGACTGACTCTTTGCCTTTTAGAAGCAGATTCTGCTGATCTTTTAATATCTCATGTACTCAATGACTGACTGACTGTATAACGGAAGGAGATGGTTTGGTGTATTATGGCTCTTAATAATAAATCTGTTTATGATAATATTGTTTGTGTTTTGAATCACATGGTTTATGAATAAGGCATGAGTTCCCCAAACGAGGCTTCATTCCATCATAAACGTTTTGAAATGTGAATATGAACCAGTGTCTACTTATGATTTCACCTGATCTCAGATCAGTTTATACATATTTGTATAATAAGTTGAGTTGTAGTTAAGAGTCTGCTAGTGATAGAGTAAATGAACTCATATTCAGTGGTATTGGAGGATTTAATGATGCCAGCTTCACTGCAGTTACTCTGAGATATGATATTTGATCTTTAATATGCCAGAGCTGTATTAGCTGTGAGCGGAGCGCCCCCATGTGGACACCACTGCTGATGACAGCAGATACTCACCTCTTTATTTCGGCACACCTGCAACAGAGTTTGCACACAGATGGTGAGTTGATTCCATTCAGTGATCAAAATATATTCCATAAATATTTATGACATGTGATGTTTAACGACTGGCTGTTGTAATGGAACAGGAATCACTATCTAATCAATATATATATATTAATGTGCTATCAAATCCATTCATGTTTACATAATATGTGTGTGTGTGTACTGTGTGTATAATTATATATATATATATATATAAATAAATACACACATGCATGTTTATATTTAAGAAAAATTGTATATGTATTAAACTGTATCTATATTTAAATAATTTATATTATATAAAAATATATGTATATATATATATATATATATATATATAAATATATGTGTGTATTTATATATATATATATACACACACACTTGCATGTATATATTTAAAAATATATACTATATCTAATTTCATATTATACATAAATATCCCATATAGATATAAAAAAATATTATACATATAAATACACATATGCATGTTTATATTTAAGAAAAATGTTATATGTATATATATTGTATACATATTTATATCCTTTATATTATATATAAATATTTTTTTAAAAATCTTGTATAAATGCATGTGTATTTACATATATATATAATTACACACACACACACACGTTATGTACACATGAATGGATCTGACCGCCCTTGTGAACATCATCATCAGTACTGCATAAGCACAGTTATATTATTACAGTACATGTGTTTGTGTTGCGTGTAAACTGAAGATGTCATGGAAGAGCAATAGGACGTTGTGTGTGTGAGAGAGAGAGAGTGTGTGTGTGTGAGAGAGAGAGTGTGTGTGTGTGTGTGAGAGAGAGAGTGTGTGTGTGTGTGAGAGAGAGTGTGTGTGTGTGAGAGAGAATGTGTGTGTGTGTGAGAGAGAGTGTGTGTGTGTGTGTGAGAGAGAGAGTGTGTGTGTGTGTGAGAGAGAGAGTGTGTGTGTGTGTGTGAGAGAGAGAGTGTGTGTGTGAGAGAGAGAGTGTGTGTGTGTGTGAGAGAGAGAGTGTGTGTGTGTGTGAGAGAGAGAGGTGTGTGTGTGTGAGAGAGAGAGTGTGTGTGTGTGTGTGAGAAAGTGTGTGTGTGAGAGAGAGTGTGTGTGTGTGAGTGTGTGTGTGTGAGAGTGAGAGAGAGTGTGTGTGAGTGTGTGTGTGTGGACTGGTAATCTACGGTATGGGGACAAAATGTCCCCACAAAGATGGCAATATCCAAAATCCTTGTCCTTGTGGGGACATTTTTTGGTCCCCATGAGGAAAACATCTTATAAATCACACTAAGTGATGTTTTTTGAAAATGTAAAAATGTAGCATGTCTCCTGTGATGGGTAGTGTGTGTGTGTGAGTGAGTGTGAGTGACTGTGTGTGTGTGTGTGTGTGTGTGTGTGTGTGTGTGTTTGTGTTGTGCAGACGTGTGCCAAAGCCATTGAGAAAAACTTTGAATTTAAATACATTATAAGTTCACAATGAGCTCAGAAGAAAAACACTCATTTTAAAAGCTTCATGTATATAATTATAATTCACATCACATAAATATAAAAATAACACCAAAAGAAAGTGAATGTTTTCATGACAAACTGCCAGAGAGAAACAGGGGGCGTGGCTTTATTGCATCATATTGATGTCACTTTGCTCGCAGCTGATTGGTCCAGTTTGGGTTTGTGATCACTGAGTGATATAATGATGTCAAAAGTGCCACTGATCAACAGTCACTTCTACAGATCTCAGGAAGGCACGTTAGGGATAACGAGAAGCAAGCCTGTGATCTTGGCACGAGTCGGAGCTCTCAGGACATTCCCACCTCGTGAATCCCAGGATTTCTGTACACATCTGGGAGAAGTGTTGAATGAAATACACACACTCGTTCACTTCTGAAACACATTAGATTCTGTATTTGACAGTCTCATACAGGATCACACTGTGTGTGTGTGTGTGTGTGTGTGTGTGTGTGTGTGTGTCAGTAGGGCTTCCCTCCGGCAGCCGTGAGGATCCGCTCCCGCTCCTCAGCGCTCGGCATATCCGGCTTCACCCCGTCACGCCTCCGCTCCAGCATCACCGCGTGCTGACACAGGGAGAGACACGGATACACATCATCACACAACACAAACCAGCTCGGCACAGCTACACATCACGGCTACACAACACGGATACACAACACGGATACACAACACATCTACACAACACGGCTACACAACACGGCTACACAACACGGATACACAACACGGATACACAACACGGATACACAACACATCTACACAACACGGCTACACAACACGGCTACACAACACGGATACACAACACGGATACACAACATGGATACACAACACATCTACACAACACGTCTAGGTTACGCCGGTTCACTATATTTTGGTCCGTTGCGATGGTCAGATTAAGGGTTTTGACTATAATGAGATGCGTGATGTCATCGAGAAGGCAGGACTAGTGACACACTATTCGGGATAAATGAGGGACTCACCCAGTACTTCCTGCAGTTCTTGTACCTCATGAAGTATGCGGAGCACTTGCTCTTTTCATAGTTGTACGCATCCAAGCATTTCTGAGATCCGTCACTCTCCTGAGGACACATTCAGTCTGATCTTAAAGCACAGAATATCAGGAAAAGCTCCGACAGAGAGTGATCCGACTGACCTCAATGCATGGGTTGATATCCTCGTTCCGGAGTTTCCGTGCACTGGATTTGCTAGCCATCCTCCCACCGCATCGGCCACAGCTGGGATATCAGACGAGTACTCCACTACTGGCTTATGATGATGACAACCTGGGAAAAATAACACTACTACAGTATGTTTATGGAAAATAAACAGGAATATGATCAAATAAACAAATGATATGGAAACACTAGCGCCACTTTCAGTGTTGGGGGAAACGCATTACAAGTAACTTGAGTTATGTAATCAGATTACTTTTTCAAGTAACTAGTAAAGTAACGCATTACTTTTCAAATTTACAACAAAATATGTGTTACTTTCTCACATGTATTTGACTGAAAGTTTTCCCCATGAGATGGAGAGTAGAGGCGTGTGTGTGAACATGATGGTTATTGCAGTTCTAGACTAAATCTGAGCATTTATTCATCTCACTCGCATAAAGATTGAGTATTACATCAGTCAAATGCAAAATATGCAAACCTCCAATAATTAAATATTAAATAAAATGAATATTTTTATGCATTTAATCTACTTTTATTGACCAATTTATTGATTACTAGATTTTTTTTTTTTATTGATAAAACTTTTTTTCTCCTGCGTCCTGTTCTCCCATGATCCAGACTGGCAGAGCGTGTGAATTAGTATTTTTACCTCAGCATCTGAGGCTTATTATTTTAATTTTGGTATGAAGAGGTGTTTACACTTGCACAAAAATAGAACCTTTTTGTTATAAAAAAAAACAAAAACAAAAAAACAAGCTCAGTCCAGGTGAGAAAAAGTAACGCAAAAGTAATGTAATGCATTTCCTTTCTTAAAAAGTAACTAAGTAACTCAATAAGTTACTTTTTAAGGGAGTAACGCAATATTGTAACGCATTACTTTTTAAAGCAACTTTCCCCAACACTAGCGGCGCTTTAATATCTGCTGTGTTTATGAGACACTGTTTGGATCATTGATGGACAGAAACTCATCATTGTTCTCCAGCTCAACACAGTTAGTCTGATTGTGTAAATCTGCTGTTCTTGATTTACCGCACAGAGTGCCATGTTTTACCGCCTAATATGATCTCGCTCACTGCAGTGTGAACAAGTGTCTCATAGGAGCATTATAACATCACTTTAACACACGCACATGTGTGTGATATGATCAAACACACACGCATGAGCGGAAGAAGCGCTCGCGGCAGAATAACAGCTCCGCCCACTCAAGAGTCAAGACACGCCCCTGTGCTGAATAATTACACACTGTGCCTTTAATAAAACCTATACTTGAATCTCAATGATACTAAAAAACACTGAGCTGTAAACTAGACCAGGGGTCCCAAACTAAGATGTAAAACTTGAATAATTACTTTTTTTTTTTGCATCTTCACGGTTCTCAAATGTCAGTTAATGATCACATGGCATGCGGATAAAATATTTAAACTTTTACTTTTTAGTAAGCGTTTTAGTCTGATTGTTTTCATTTTTGTCATGTGTGATTTCTATTGGAAATGCAAAATGGCAATCTCATATAAAAACTACATCTATGTATTGTGCAGCCTTATTGCTTTTACATTCATTATTAGCTTTCCCAGTTCCCTCGCAAACCGCTAGGGGGAAACCCTGACTAAGAAGGTCAAACACTCATTCGGGATCATTGAAGGGAACCATGCAAGGGTGTTCAGAAAGTCAAGTTATTACAGAACAACTCAGAATTATTATATTTGCCAACAATGCGAATATTGTGAAAAATTACACTTAAATATATATTTGTATCGATTGCGGTAATTAATATACATGTTTTTGATCTAATAAAACTCATTGCAAAAAAAAATATGAGGGGAAAAATATTATAAATCCGGGAATTAGATGACGTAAAGTGATATCGCGGCGATTTAAACGCCAAGTCATCGCGTATAATTCCGATCTAACGTTACACGACCTTTATCGCGCACACTAAACGCCTCAGAATTAAAAGCACTTGCTCATTCCTCCAAATTAAAAGCCACATCGCTTCAAAACAGCAAGTAATCCCAGTCATTCAAACTAGCGGACGGAAGACCGCTGGCTTTACCTCAGCTGGAAGTAACGTAACGTTTAACTACTCAATTACAATAAAAAGGAACGAGCTCGATAGCCAAACACAATAATAGGTTTAACGTCGCAAATACTTACATTTAGTCGCACAGGAGCACTCAACCTTCCCTCATGTCCGAGCCGAACCTAGCGTATGTCACAACAACACAGCGTGAGCGTAACCTAACCTGGGTGATTGACAGGCGTCGGTGGCCAATCAAACTGCATGTCGGAAAGCGTCACCGGTAACGGTCGCTTGAATTGTCACCTCGTTCATCCAATGGGGTGAGGAAGATAACTCAGTTGCCCTCCCAATGATTAACAGATATTTAAAGAAGTCGTGGCGATTGACAGAAAAACCGACGAGTCCTGAAATTTAGATTTTCTGAGCGGGAAAGTCAGTGTCGTGAAATCTGAAAGTGACAGTTTACTTTACAAATCCGGAGCGCGCGGAAGGAGGGCGTCTCGGTGGGCGTGGCCAGGGCTGTGGTTGGTTGCATCGCAGCGCATACACAATGGCTGCTGGAAAGAGGGGAAAGCAAACAATTTTTAGGCCCGCCGCGTCTAGCAAAAAATATGAGAAAAAAATTATTAAAAATCCGGGAAATAGTTGAAAGTCAAGAAAAAGACCATAGAAAGGATGTTAACGCTCCTACGGTGAGTTTTACGCATATTAAGTAAATTGTTACGGCGTTCTTTAATTAAAATATCGGGGTTATTCAAATTATGAGAGAGGGGTGAGCTAGAGGGGGAAAAAAGTTTAGCGTTAATCAGCGCCGAGTCTGGAACTGAGGAGAAAAGCAACGAAAGGCGGAATTACACCGGGAATCGAGCGCAATTCTGTTGTTTGTTTCTGTCAAGTCACGTTGCGCGCGGACGAATGTCAATAAACAGAGTAGTGGTTGTAAAAAGTTGGGGAAAGTTTTTGAAAATGTCTTTATAATGTTTATAATAACGCACGCGCGCGTGTTTAAACGCTGGAAAATTGCGCGCCGCGAAAACACGGAGCGAAAGTTTTCGGTAGTTCGCGAGTGAAGCACCTTCCCATGTTCCTAATAAACACGCTGTGTGCGGTTCCGACACGGCTTACAAAGTCGGGATATTAGGGGGGTCACTATAAGCTGCTTGTCAATATCGCAAACAACCAAAATGGTGGGAGAAGTAGTGAAGGGGTCCGAATTATGAGATGCTGAGCCGAGCTCATCTGTCCCAGTGGGATCGGGATGTGATTGACTTGTCTTCCATCAGGAGGCTATAGGAGTTTGGGACACTGAGAGTATTGATAGAGTTGTTGGTTGTCAGGACGCGGGGTGTGGTGCGTTTCTATAGCTCGAATAGTGGGATTGTGCGCAAAACACACGACCGAACTGGTAAAAGTCTATTTTTAATGTGCGGTCGATTGAATGTGTGTGTGTGTGTGTGTGTGTGTGTGTGTGTGTGTGTGTGTGTGTGTGTGTGTGTGTGGTGGAGGTTAATCCTCCATCTGGGGTGGTTAAGGACCTCCATCCTTTCCTCCGTGCTCCTGGATGAGCTGAAGGGGGTCACCGGGTTCGCCGCGCGGTTGTTATGGATTCCGTCAGAAACTGACGTACAGAAATAACGTCTTTTCCCGCGCAAGAGCGCGACGCACTCATATCCACACATTTATTTATACCTCATAATGTCTTGTTTAAAATGTAATTTCCAGTCAGAAAGGTGGAATTATTGTTGGATTGCGTATTGAAAAAAAAAGTCGGTAAAAACAGAGCACAATGTATTAAATATGAAGCCTGTTTTACAGGTGTTTCACCTGTACTTTGATTTGTTTTAACGGAAATGTCCGAGAATTTCTGGATAATCTGAAGATTTGTTCCGTTTTTATTTATTTGTTTATAGTGTAGATCGATATTATTTTGAAGCTCAAAGTAAATTGTTTTATGTTTTTATTTGTGTTTGCTCAGAACTAAATGTTTTATTTGGTATCTGGTTTAAAACGGTTTAATCACAATTTAATCAAGTTCTAAAGGCTTATTTCTTACTGGATACAAAATTACATGTAACTAAAATATGATATTCTGCAGGCATGGGGATTTAATTTTAATATACTGCATATACTTTATTTGTATTTATTTATTTTTACAAATGTGTTTAACAATTTAAGAATATTTTAGGCAAATGTCGTGGCAATAATTCAACTCAATCACTGAACAAGAGACAAATCTTTAAATATAATAAAGAATGATTTATTTCCTTGCAAGGAAAGAGTACACTGTCGCACAGCCACAGATGACTGTATGAGAGCGGCCTAAAGACTAAACAATCAGGTTCCCTTTATACCATTTACAAGGTCAGAAGCAAAGACAAGTGCTCTGTAATCTTCCACACATGGTAAAGCTTCAGCACACACACACAGAAATAAACTTTCATGGTCCCTTTGTCAAGGATCAATGCAGTTTTAGCCACTGACCTTAGGGGTCAGATCGATTCTTTTTAAACTGACCAGTTGTCCCTCTCAGTTCAATTCTAAGGACATGTAACAAACTTCATGTTAAGCATACTAAATGAATGATTATATGTGTTAAAGCAAATTCATACATATTGTTAAAATCACTCTCCTCAATGATTATATTTTCTTCTATTGATTAAATACATTTTTCTATTACACAAATTATTTTAATTTTGTTCTGTAATAGTTTATACCTAAATATATTTAGCCTTTTAATTTCAGATTTTGTTGCCTTAATTTGACATATTTTCATGAATCATAGAAATGAAAGAGTTGAATTGGTTTAAACATTTTTATTATTATTATTATTATTTAAAAAAATGAATTTATAAAATGTTTAAATATTAAGAGAGTTGTGAAATCTTATCGTCAGTTGTAAAGAAATCATTTATTCTGGCTGGTGTTTAATTAAACATTATATCCTTAAATTGGCATTTGCTCTTTGACTTTTCATGGCAAATAATCTGCTGTAATATTTAAGACCAGAGGCGGACAGAAGTGAAGTATTTTTACTTACTACTTAAGTACATTTTCAAGTATATGTACTTTATCAGTGTTTATCTTTGGAAAACCTTTACTTCACTTCAATCCAAAGTATAATATTGTTATTTTTACTGCACTGTTTCATATTGAATATCATTTAATACTTAATTACATTACAAATGTTGTACTTTCTTTAAAGTTTTACTTAAGTACAAGTAATAAAGTACTACATTTTCTAATGTAATTAAGTATTAAATGATATTCAATATGAAACACAGTGCAGTAAAAATAACAACATTATGCTATGAAATGTAGTGAAGTAAAAGTTTCAAAGATAAACACTGATAAAGTAAATATACTTGAAAAATGTAGTTTTAGTAGTAAGTAAAAATACTTCTGTCCGCCTCTGGTAAAGACACATTTGAATTGAGGGGTTTGTAGATCGTTTAAAGCACTCGGGAGATCGAGCCGCTCGAGTTTTGAGATGAACTGAATGAGTGCATGCGATTATAAACGCACAAGGCTTTGAAGGAAGGCAGAAACACTGATGAACTAAAGTTCCCAGACTACACAACAACAATGTACCAAAAACAGAAACGGTTTTCCTTCGCATTTTTGCATACAGAAACATGCTATCAAATGCGTTAAATCATGTTAGCAAAATGTTAATGTTACAAACATTCTACTAGAAATGTGTTAATTCATGTTACAAACATGCTACCAGCAATGTGCTAATTTATGTTACAAACATGCTAACAAATGTGTTAAATGATGTTAACAACATGATAAAACAGGCTACTAGCAATGTGCTTATCAATGTTACAAACATGCTACTAGCAATGTGCTAATTCATGTTACAAACATGCTACTAGCAATGTGTTAATTCATGTTACAAACATGCTACCAGCAATGTGCTAATTCATGTTACAAACATGCTACTAGCAATGTGTTAATTCATGTTACAAACATGCTAGCAAAGTGTTAATTCATGTTACAAACATGCTACTAGCAATGTGCTAATCAATGTTACAAACATTCTACTAGAAATGTGTTAATTCATGTTGCAAACATGCTACTAGCAATGTGCTAATCAATGTTACAAACATGCTACCAGCAATGTGCTAATTCATGTTACAAACATGCTACCAGCAATGTGCTAATTCATGTTACAAACATGCTACTAGCAATGTGCTAATTCATGTTACAAACATGCTACCAGCAATGTGCTAATTCATGTTACAAACATGCTATCAAATGCATTAAATTATGTTAAAAACATGTTAAAACAGGCTAGTAGCATTGTGCTAATCAATGTTACAAACATGCTACTAGCAATGTGCTAATTCATGTTACAAACATGCTACTAGCAATGTGCTAATTCATGTTACAAACATGGTACCAGCAATGTGCTAATTCATGTTACAAACATGCTACTAGCAATGTGCTAATTCATGTTACAAACATGCTACTAGCAATGTGCTAATTCATGTTACAAACATGCTACCAGCAATGTGCTAATCATGTTACAAACATGCTACCAGCAATGTGCTAATTCATGTTACAAACCTGCTACTAGAGTGTGCTAATTCATGTTACAAACATGCTACCAGCAATGTGCTAATCATGTTACAAACATGCTACCAGCAATGTGCTAATTCATGTTACAAACATGCTACTAGCAATGTGCTAATTCATGTTACAAACATGCTACTAGCAATGTGCTAATTCATGTTACAAACATGCTACTAGCAATGTGCTAATTCATGTTACAAACATGCTACCAGCAATGTGCTAATTCATGTTACAAACATGTTACTAACAATGTGATAATTCATTTTACAAACATGCTATCAAATGTGTTAAATTATGTTAACAACATGTTAAAACAGGCTAGTAGCAGTGTGCTAATCAATGTTACAAACATGTTACTAGCATTGTGCTAATATATGTTTCAAACATGCTACTAACAATGTGCTAATTTATGTTACAAACATGCTACCAGCAATGTGTTAATTCATGTTACAAAAATGCTACTAGCATTGTGCTAATTTATGTTACAAGCATGCTACTAGCAATGTGCTAATTCATGTTACAAACATGCTACTAGCAATGTGATAATTCATTTTACAGACATGCTATCAAATGCATTAAATTATGTTAACAACATGTTAAAACAGGCTACTAGCATTGTGTTAATATATGTTACAAACATGCTACTAGCAGTGTGCTAATTCATGTTACAAACATGCTACTAGCAATGTGCTAATTCATGTTACAAACATGCTACCAGCAATGTGCTAATTCATGTTACAAACATGCTACTAGCAATGTGCTAATTCATGTTACAAACATGCTACTAGCAATGTGCTAATTCATGTTACAAACATGCTACCAGCAATGTGCTAATTCATGTTACAAACATGCTACCAACAATATGCTAATTCATGTTACAAGCATGCTACCAGCAATGTGCTAATTCATGTTACAAACATGCTACCAGCAATGTGCTAATTCATGTTACAAACATGCTACCAGCAATGTGCTAATTCATGTTACAAACATGCTATCAAATGCATTAAATTATGTTAAAAACATGTTAAAACAGGCTAGTAGCAGTGTGCTAATCAATGTTACAAACATGTTACTAGCAATGTGCTAATTAATGTTACAAGCATGCTACTAACAATGTGCTTATTCATGTTACAAACATGCTATCAAATGTGTTAAATTATGTGAACAACATGTTAAAACAGGCTAGTATCAGTGTGCTAATCAATGTTACAAACATGTTACTAGCAATGTGCTAATTAATGTTACAAACATGCTATCAAATGCGTTCAATCATATTACAAAATGTTAAAACAGGCTACTAGCATTGTGTTAATATATGTTACAAACATGCTACCAGCAATGTGCTAATTCATGTTACAAACATGCTACCAGCAATGTGCTAATTCATGTTACAAACATGCTACTAGCAATGTGCTAATTCATGTTACAAACATGCTACTAGCAATGTGCTAATTCATGTTACAAACATGCTACTAGCAATGTGCTAATTCATGTTACAAACATGCTATCAAATGCATTAAATTATGTTAAAAACATGTTAAAACAGGCTAGTAGCAGTGTGCTAATCAATGTTACAAACATGTTACTCAGAATGTGCTAATTAATGTTACAAGCATGCTACTAACAATGTGCTTATTCATGTTACAAACATGCTACTAGCAATGTGCTAATTCATGTTACAAACATGCTACCAACAATATGCTAATTCATGTTACAAGCATGCTACCAGCAATGTGCTAATTCATGTTACAAACATGCTACCAGCAATGTGCTAATTCATGTTACAAACATGCTACCAGCAATGTGCTAATTCATGTTACAAACATGCTATCAAATGCATTAAATTATGTTAAAAACATGTTAAAACAGGCTAGTAGCAGTGTGCTAATCAATGTTACAAACATGTTACTAGCAATGTGCTAATTTATGTTACAAGCATGCTACTAGCAATGTGCTAATTCATGTTACAAACATGCTATCAAATGCATTAAATTATGTTAACAACATGTTAAAACAGGCTAGTAGCAGTGTGCTAATCAATGTTACAAACATGCTACCAGCAATGTGCTAATTCATGTTACAAACATGCTATCAAATGCGTTCAATCATATTACCAAATGTTAAAACAGGCTACTAGCATTGTGTTAATATATGTTACAAACATGCTACCAGCAATGTGCTAATTCATGTTACAAACATGCTACCAGCAATGTGCTAATTCATGTTACAAACATGCTGCCAACAATGTGTTAATTCATGTTACAAACATGCTACCAGCAATGTGTTAATTCATGTTACAAACATGCTACTAGCAATGTGTTAATTCATGTTACAAACATGCTACTAGCAATGTGCTAATTCATGTTACAAACATGCTACTAGCAATGTGCTAATTCATGTTACAAACATGCTACCAGCAATGTGCTAATTCATGTTACAAACATGCTACCAGCAATGTGCTAATTCATGTTACAAACATGCTATCAAATGCATTAAATTATGTTAAAAACATGTTAAAACAGGCTAGTAGCAGTGTGCTAATCAATGTTACAAACATGTTACTAAGAATGTGCTAATCAATGTTACAAACATGCTACCAGCAATGTGCTAATTCATGTTACAAACATCTTACTAGCAATGTGCTAATTCTTGTTACAAACCTGCTACTAGCAGTGTGCTAATTCATGTTACAAACATGCTACCAGCAATGTGCTAATTCATGTTACAAACATGCTACCAGCAATGTGCTAATTCATGTTACAAACATGCTACCAGCAATGTGCTAATTCATGTTACAAACATGCTACCAGCAATGTGATAATTCATGTTACAAACATGCTACTAGCAATGTGCTAATTCATTTTACAAACATGCTATCAAATGCGTTAAATCATGTTAACAACATGTTAAAACAGGCTAGTAGCAGTGTGCTAATCAATGTTACAAACATGTTACTAGCAATTTGCTAATTTATGTTACAAACATGCTACTAACAATGTGCTAATTTATGTTACAAACATGCTAGCAAATGTGTTAAATCATGCTAGCAACGTGTTAAAACAGGCTACTAGCAATTGGCTAATTCATGCTAGAAACTTGTTAGCAATGTAATAATCACGTTAACAACAGTTTATTGACTAAAATCTTCAAACGCCAAGCTTTTCAAAGTTATGTGATCAAACTTTAAAACGTAGTTTTAGCTCATATGTATTAAACAGTAAGTACTTATTATTTTATGTGTTTTTTTGGCTCCAGAAAAACGTCACCAGCTGCACAAGCTTCTTTTGTAATGTTTGTGTTTGTTGCTATCTTTCTCAGGGCCTTGCGTCTCTGCTGTGTTGACGATTTGGGCTTTTACGCGCTCTCTGTGCCGGGACGTATCACTCGTGTCCACCGCATGGCCTGCTGTCGCTAGGTTGCCATGGCAACAGTATCTCCTAACAACTGCCCCAGCACGGCAGAACACTGTCGAGTGAAGAAGAGGAGGGTCGAGGGGAAAGTGAGGAAGAACTTCTCCTGTCAGCTGTGCGAGAAGGCCTTCAACAGCTTGGAGAAGCTGAAGGTTCATTCGTACTCCCACACGGGGGAAAGGCCGTATCGCTGCACACACACTGACTGCACCAAGGCCTTCGTCTCCAAGTATAAACTCCTACGGTAGGTACTCACACAGAACATTTAACGCCCATCAGGTCTCCACTCTTGTGCATTTGTATATTGGCGAGTAGTAGTGTATGCTCTATTTTGATATAGCAACTACAATATATAGGTACAATAAACTGAACCAAATACAGTATTTGTGCTGCGTTTTTTGTTGTTGTTGCTTTGTCCCCTTTTTTCCCGTCTGTCACCATGGACTTTCCTGCTGTTCACCTGTTGTGCCTGGAGCAGCCAGGGATTTTATGGAGTCGGGGTGGGCGGGGCGGGGTAGGGGGCAGGACACACTATCCTGACCGTTCTCTCTGCGTGTTCAGGGCACGCCTCCCAGGGAGCGATCCTTGTGATAACTTCACCACATCTGTGGCGTTGGTGCTCGCAATGACTCTCCGTTCACCATATGAGGATAACATCAGCCCCACTTCAGACCCAGAGCCCAGTCAGCCTTCTCCCGGACAGAGCGGATGCTGTGCCCACCACAGACACAGAGCCAGAGCCTGAGCCCATCCCAGAGGGAGTGAAGGTATTCAAGAGGGAGTTGGCAGAGAGTATTCCCCTTAATCTCCCTTCACCGCTGGTTTAGCCCAGCCCTGAGTCTCCTGTTTCTCCACTTCTCCCATCCAGCTCCATGTTGCCTGCGCTCCCTGTGATCCATCCCAGCCTCCCTCTCCCACCTCCTCTACCAAAGCCAGCCAGTTCCCCTGCCCTGCCACTGCTGTTTTCTCTCAGTCTCTCGGCTCATTCTCATTTAGCTCCATCTGATGGTGTCGACCCACTTCCAGGCTTCCAGTTCTCCGCTCCATCTTGGTGTGAGGATCCCCTGTCTCCGCCTCCAGCCACCTTGTCCCTCCGACCCTTCAGTTCTGCTTCCTCGTCTCCAACATGGCCCCTCATCCCACTGGCTCCACCTTGCTCCCTCGTCCCTCTGTCTCCACCTTGGTCACACGTCATCCTGGGATTCCTGGCCTCCAGCTATGCCTCCGCCCTCCATCCCTTTGCCTCCACCTTCCCTCCGGCTCTGCTGCTGTCCTCGGTTGCTCAGACTCCACCTCTGTCTTCCGGCTCCCCACCTCTGCCTCGCTCCCAAAAGCCGTCAGCTCCATCTTGGCCCTCCAGACCTGTGCTGTCACCCTGGCTCCATGTCTCCTCAGCTCCTAATGAGATTGCCACCATGGCCGGCTCCGTTGCAGGAGATCGCATCCTTACTCCCTCCTCCAAGGCCTCCACCATGGCCAGCTCCGTTGCAGGAGATCGCATCCCTACTCCCTCCTCCAGGGCCTCCACCATGGTCAGCTCCGTCGCAGGAGATTGCATCCCTACTCCCTCCTCCAGGACCTCCATGGCCGGCTCCATTGCAGGAGATTGCATCCCTACTCCCTCCTCCAGGGCCTCCACCATGGCCGGCTCCGTCGCAGGAGATTGCATCCATACTCCCTCCTCCATGGCCTCTACCATGGCCGGCTCTGTAGCAGGATATTGCATCCCTACTCCCTCCTCTATAGCCTCCACCATGGCTGGCTCTGTCGCAGGAGTTGGCATCCGTACTCCCTCTAGGGCCTCCACCATGGCCGGCTCTGTCGCAGGAGATTGCATCCCTAGCCCTTCCTCCTTGGCCTCCATCATGGCCGGCTCCGTCACATGAGATTGCATCCCTAGTCCCTCCTCCAAGGCCTCCACCATGGCCGGCTCCATTGCAGGAGATTGCATCCATACTCCCTCCTCTTTCGCCTCCACCATGGCCGGCTCTGTTGCAGGAGATTGCATCCCTACTCCCTCCTCTAGGGCCTCCACCATGGCCAGCTCCGTCACAGGAGTTTGCATCCCTACTCCCTCCTCCAAGGGCCTCCACCATGGTCAGCTCCGTCGCAGGAGTTTTCTATCCCTACTCCCTCCTCTAGGGCCTCCACCATGGCCAGCTCCGTCGCAGGAGTTTGCATCCCTACTCCCTCCTCCAGGGCCTCCACCATGCCCGGCTCTGTCTCAGGAGATTGCATCCCTACTCCCTCCTCTAGGGCCTCCACCATGGCCAGCTCCGTCGCAGGAGTTTGCATCCCTACTCCCTCCTCCAGGGCCTCCACCATGGCCAGCTCCGTCACAGGAGATTGCATCCCTACTCCCTCCTCCTTGGCCTCCACCATGGCCGGCTCTGTCGCAGGATATTGCATCCATACACCCTCCTCTATAGCCTCCACCATGGCTGGCTCTGTCGCAGGAGATTGCATCCCTAGCCCATCCTCCTTGGCCTCCACCATGGCCGGCTCCGTCGCATGAGATTGCATCCCTACTCCCTCCTCTATGGCCTCCACCATGGCCGGCTCTGTCGCAGGAGATTGCATCTGTACTCCCTCCTCTAGGGCCTCCACCATGGCCAGCTCCGTCGCAGGAGATTGCATCCCTACTCCCTCCTCCAGGGCCTCCACCATGGTCAGCTCCATTGCAGGAGATTGCATCCTTACTCCCTCCTCCAGGGCCTCCACCATGGTCAGCTCCGTTGCAGGAGATCGCATCCCTACTCCCTCCTCCAGGGCCTCCACCATGGTCAGCTCCGTCGCAGGAGATTGCATCCCTACTCCCTCCTCCAGGACCTCCATGGCCGGCTCCATTGCAGGAGATTGCATCCCTACTCCCTCCTCCAGGGCCTCCACCATGGCCGGCTCCGTCGCAGGAGATTGCATCCATACTCCCTCCTCCATGGCCTCTACCATGGCCGGCTCTGTAGCAGGATATTGCATCCCTACTCCCTCCTCTATAGCCTCCACCATGGCTGGCTCTGTCGCAGGAGTTGGCATCCGTACTCCCTCCTCTAGGGCCTCCACCATGGCCGGCTCCGTCACATGAGATTGCATCCCTAGTCCCTCCTCCAAGGCCTCCACCATGGCCGGCTCCATTGCAGGAGATTGCATCCATACTCCCTCCTCTTTCGCCTCCACCATGGCCGGCTCTGTTGCAGGAGATTGCATCCCTACTCCCTCCTCTAGGGCCTCCACCATGGCCAGCTCCGTCACAGGAGTTTGCATCCCTACTCCCTCCTCCAAGGGCCTCCACCATGGTCAGCTCCGTCGCAGGAGTTTTCTATCCCTACTCCCTCCTCTAGGGCCTCCACCATGGCCAGCTCCGTCGCAGGAGTTTGCATCCCTACTCCCTCCTCCAGGGCCTCCACCATGCCCGGCTCTGTCTCAGGAGATTGCATCCCTACTCCCTCCTCTAGGGCCTCCACCATGGCCAGCTCCGTCGCAGGAGTTTGCATCCCTACTCCCTCCTCCAGGGCCTCCACCATGGCCAGCTCCGTCACAGGAGATTGCATCCCTACTCCCTCCTCCTTGGCCTCCACCATGGCCGGCTCTGTCGCAGGATATTGCATCCATACACCCTCCTCTATAGCCTCCACCATGGCTGGCTCTGTCGCAGGAGATTGCATCCCTAGCCCATCCTCCTTGGCCTCCACCATGGCCGGCTCCGGCCGCATGAGATTGCATCCCTACTCCCTCCTCTATGGCCTCCACCATGGCCGGCTCTGTCGCAGGAGATTGCATCTGTACTCCCTCCTCTAGGACCTCCACCATGGCCAGCTCTGTCGCAGGAGATTGCATCCCTACTCCTCCTCCAGGGCCTCCACCATGGTCAGCTCCATTGCAGGAGATTGCATCCTTACTCCCTCCTCCAGGGCCTCCACCATGGTCAGCTCCATTGCAGGAGATTGCATCCCTACTCCCTCCTCCAGGCCCTCAAACATGGCCAGCTCCGTCACAGGAGATTAGATCCCTACTCCCTCCTCTAGGACCTCCACCATGGCCAGCTCCGTCGCAGGAGATTGCATCCCTACTCCTCCTCCAGGGCCTCCACCATGGTCAGCTCCATTGTAGGAGATTGCATCCTTACTCCCTCCTCCAGGGCCTCCACCATGGTCAGCTCCATTGCAGGAGATTGCATCCCTACTCCCTCCTCCAGGGCCTCCACCATGGCCAGCTCCGTCACAGGAGATTGCATCCATACTCCCTCCTCTATGGCCTCCACCATGGCTGGCTCTGTCACAGGAGATTACATCCCTAGTCCCTCCACCATGGCCGGCTCTGTCGCAGGGGATTACATCCTAGTCCTTCCACCCTGGCCGGCCCGTAGCAGGAGATTGCATCCCTACTCCCTCCTCTAGGACCTCCACTATGGCCAGCTCTGATGCAGGATATTGCATCCATACACCCTCCTCTATAGCCTCCACCATGGCTGGCTCTGTCGCAGGAGATTGCATCCCTAGCCCATCCTCCTTGGCCTCCACCATGGCCGGCTCCGCCGCATGAGATTGCATCCGTACTCCCTCCTCTAGGGCCTCCACCATGGCCAGCTCCGTCGCAGGAGATTGCATCCCTACTCCCTCCTCCAGGGCCTCCACCATGGCCAGCTCCGTCAGGAGATTGCATCCATACTCCCTCCTCTATGGCCTCCACCATGGCTGGCTCTGTCACAGGAGATTACATCCCTAGTCCCTCCACCATGGCCGGCTCCGTCGCAGGGGATTACATCCCTAGTCCTTCCACCCTGGCCGGCTCCGTAGCAGGAGATTGCATCCCTACTCCCTCCTCTAGGACCTCCACTATGGCCAGCTCTGATGCAGGAGATTGCATCCGTACTTCCTCCTCTAGGACCTCCACCATGACCAGCGCTGTCGCAGGAGATTGCATCCCTACTCCCTCCTCCAGGGCCTCCACCATGGCCAGCTCCGTTGCAGGAGATTAGATCCCTACTTCCTCCTCCTGGGCCTCCACCATGGCCGGCTCCGTCGCAGGAGATTGCATCCCTACTCCCTCCTCCAGGGGCTCCACCATGGCCGGCTCCGTCGCAGGAGATTGCATCCCTACTCCCTCCTCCATGGCCTCCACCATGGCCGGCTCCATTGCAGGAGATTGCATCCATACTCCCTCCTCTTTCGCCTCCACCATGGCCGGCTCTGTCGCAGGAGATTGCATCCCTACTCCCTCCTCTAGGGCCTCCACCATGGCCAGCTCCGTCACAGGAGTTTGCATCCCTACTCCCTCCTCCTAGGGCCTCCACCATGGTCAGCTCCGTCGCAGGAGTTTGCATCCCTACTCCCTCCTCCTTGGCCTCCACCATGGCCGGCTCTGTCGCAGGATATTGCATCCATACACCCTCCTCTATAGCCTCCACCATGGCTGGCTCTGTCGCAGGAGATTGCATCCCTAGCCCATCCTCCTTGGCCTCCACCATGGCCGGCTCCGTCGCATGAGATTGCATCCGTACTCCCTCCTCTAGGGCCTCCACCATGGCCAGCTCCGTCGCAGGAGATTGCATCCCTACTCCCTCCTCCAGGGCCTCCACCATGGTCAGCTCCATTGCAGGAGATTGCATCCTTACTCCCTCCTCCAGGGCCTCCACCATGGTCAGCTCCATTGCAGGAGATTGCATCCCTACTCCCTCCTCCAGGGGCTCCACCATGGCCAGCTCCGTCACAGGAGATTGCATCCATACTCCCTCCACCATGGCCGGCTCCGTCGCAGGGGATTACATCCCTAGTCCTTCCACCCTGGCCGGCTCCGTAGCAGGAGATTGCATCCCTACTCCCTCCTCTAGGACCTCCACTATGGCCAGCTCTGATGCAGGAGATTGCATCCGTACTTCCTCCTCTAGGACCTCCACCATGATCAGCTCTGTCGCAGGAGATTGCATCCCTACTCCCTCCTCCAGGGCCTCCACCATGGCCAGCTCCGTTGCAGGAGATTAGATCCCTACTTCCTCCTGGGCCTCCACCATGGCCGGCTCCGTCGCAGGAGATTGCATCCCTACTCCCTCCTCCAGGGCTCCACCATGGCAGGCTCCTTCACGGGAGATTGCAACCATACTCCCTCCTCCAGGGCCTTCATCATGGCCAGCTCTGTCGCAGGAGATTGCATCCCTACTCCTCCTCCAGGGCCTCCACCATGGTCAGCTCCGTCGCAGGAGATTGCATCCCTACTCCCTCCTCCAGGACCTCCATGGCCGGCTCCATTGCAGGAGATTGCATCCCTACTCCCTCCTCCAGGGCCTCCACCATGGCCGGCCCCGCAGGAGATTGCATCCATACTCCCTCCTCCATGGCCTCTACCATGGCCGGCTCTGTAGCAGGATATTGCATCCCTACTCCCTCCTCTATAGCCTCCACCATGGCTGGCTCTGTCGCAGGAGTTGGCATCCGTACTCCCTCCTCTAGGGCCTCCACCATGGCCGGCTCCACATGAGATTGCATCCTAGTCCCTCCTCCAAGGCCTCCACCATGGCCGGCTCCATTGCAGGAGATTGCATCCATACTCCTCCTCTTTCGCCTCCACCATGGCCGGCTCTGTTGCAGGAGATTGCATCCCTACTCCCTCCTCTAGGGCCTCCACCATGGCCAGCTCCGTCACAGGAGTTTGCATCCCTACTCCCTCCTCCAAGGGCCTCCACCATGGTCAGCTCCGTCGCAGGAGTTTTCTATCCCTACTCCCTCCTCTAGGGCCTCCACCATGGCCAGCTCCCGCAGGAGTTTGCATCCCTACTCCCTCCTCCAGGGCCTCCACCATGCCCGGCTCTGTCTCAGGAGATTGCATCCCTACTCCCTCCTCTAGGGCCTCCACCATGGCCAGCTCCGTCGCAGGAGTTTGCATCCCTACTCCCTCCTCCAGGGCCTCCACCATGGCCAGCTCCGTCACAGGAGATTGCATCCCTACTCCCTCCTCCTTGGCCTCCACCATGGCCGGCTCTGTCGCAGGATATTGCATCCATACACCCTCCTCTATAGCCTCCACCATGGCTGGCTCTGTCGCAGGAGATTGCATCCCTAGCCCATCCTCCTTGGCCTCCACCATGGCCGGCTCCGTCGCATGAGATTGCATCCCTACTCCCTCCTCTATGGCCTCCACCATGGCCGGCTCTGTCGCAGGAGATTGCATCTGTACTCCCTCCTCTAGGGCCTCCACCATGGCCAGCTCCGTCGCAGGAGATTGCATCCCTACTCCCTCCTCCAGGGCCTCCACCATGGTCAGCTCCATTGCAGGAGATTGCATCCTTACTCCCTCCTCCAGGGCCTCCACCATGGTCAGCTCCATTGCAGGAGATTGCATCCCTACTCCCTCCTCCAGGGCCTCCACCATGGCCAGCTCCGTCACAGGAGATTGCATCCCTACTCCCTCCTCTAGGGCCTCCACCATGGCCAGCTCCGTCGCAGGAGATTGCATCCCTACTCCCTCCTCCAGGGCCTCCACCATGGTCAGCTCCATTGTAGGAGATTGCATCCTTACTCCCTCCTCCAGGGCCTCCACCATGGTCAGCTCCATTGCAGGAGATTGCATCCCTACTCCCTCCTCCAGGGCCTCCACCATGGCCAGCTCCGTCACAGGAGATTGCATCCATACTCCCTCCTCTATGGCCTCCACCATGGCTGGCTCTGTCACAGGAGATTACATCCCTAGTCCCTCCACCATGGCCGGCTCCGTCGCAGGGGATTACATCCCTAGTCCTTCCACCCTGGCCGGCTCCGTAGCAGGAGATTGCATCCCTACTCCCTCCTCTAGGACCTCCACTATGGCCAGCTCTGATGCAGGATATTGCATCCATACACCCTCCTCTATAGCCTCCACCATGGCTGGCTCTGTCGCAGGAGATTGCATCCCTAGCCCATCCTCCTTGGCCTCCACCATGGCCGGCTCCGTCGCATGAGATTGCATCCGTACTCCCTCCTCTAGGGCCTCCACCATGGCCAGCTCCGTCGCAGGAGATTGCATCCCTACTCCCTCCTCCAGGGCCTCCACCATGGCCAGCTCCGTCACAGGAGATTGCATCCATACTCCCTCCTCTATGGCCTCCACCATGGCTGGCTCTGTCACAGGAGATTACATCCCTAGTCCCTCCACCATGGCCGGCTCGCAGGGGATTACATCCCTAGTCCTTCCACCCTGGCCGGCTCCGTAGCAGGAGATTGCATCCCTACTCCCTCCTCTAGGACCTCCACTATGGCCAGCTCTGATGCAGGAGATTGCATCCGTACTTCCTCCTCTAGGACCTCCACCATGACCAGCGCTGTCGCAGGAGATTGCATCCCTACTCCCTCCTCCAGGGCCTCCACCATGGCCAGCTCCGTTGCAGGAGATTAGATCCTACTTCCTCCTCCTGGGCCTCCACCATGGCCGGCTCCGCAGGAGATTGCATCCCTACTCCTCCTCCAGGGGCTCCACCATGGCCGGCTCCGTCGCAGGAGATTGCATCCCTACTCCTCCTCCATGGCCTCCACCATGGCCGGCTCCATTGCAGGAGATTGCATCCATACTCCCTCCTCTTTCGCCTCCACCATGGCCGGCTCTGTCGCAGGAGATTGCATCCCTACTCCCTCCTCTAGGGCCTCCACCATGGCCAGCTCCGTCACAGGAGTTTGCATCCCTACTCCTCCTCCTAGGGCCTCCACCATGGTCAGCTCCGCAGGAGTTTGCATCCCTACTCCTCCTCCTTGGCCTCCACCATGGCCGGCTCTGTCGCAGGATATTGCATCCATACACCCTCCTCTATAGCCTCCACCATGGCTGGCTCTGTCGCAGGAGATTGCATCCCTAGCCCATCCTCCTTGGCCTCCACCATGGCCGGCTCCGTCGCATGAGATTGCATCCGTACTCCCTCCTCTAGGGCCTCCACCATGGCCAGCTCCGTCGCAGGAGATTGCATCCCTACTCCCTCCTCCAGGGCCTCCACCATGGTCAGCTCCATTGCAGGAGATTGCATCCTTACTCCCTCCTCCAGGGCCTCCACCATGGTCAGCTCCATTGCAGGAGATTGCATCCCTACTCCCTCCTCCAGGGGCTCCACCATGGCCAGCTCCGTCACAGGAGATTGCATCCATACTCCCTCCACCATGGCCGGCTCCGTCGCAGGGGATTACATCCCTAGTCCTTCCACCCTGGCCGGCTCCGTAGCAGGAGATTGCATCCCTACTCCCTCCTCTAGGACCTCCACTATGGCCAGCTCTGATGCAGGAGATTGCATCCGTACTTCCTCCTCTAGGACCTCCACCATGATCAGCTCTGTCGCAGGAGATTGCATCCCTACTCCCTCCTCCAGGGCCTCCACCATGGCCAGCTCCGTTGCAGGAGATTAGATCCCTACTTCCTCCTCCTGGGCCTCCACCATGGCCGGCTCCGTCGCAGGAGATTGCATCCCTACTCCCTCCTCCAGGGGCTCCACCATGGCAGGCTCCTTCACGGGAGATTGCAACCATACTCCCTCCTCCAGGGCCTTCATCATGGCCAGCTCTGTCGCAGGAGATTGCATCCCTACTCCCTCCTCTAGGACCTCCACCATGGCTAGCTCCGTCACAGGAGATTGCATCCATACTCCCTCCTCTAGGACCTCCACCATGGCCAGCTCTGTCGTAGAAGATTGCATCCCTACTCCCTCCTCTAGGGCCTCCACCATGGCCAGCCCCGTCACAGGAGATGCATCCATACTCCCTCCTCTAGGACCTCCACCATGGCCAGCTCTGACGCAGGAGATTGCATCCCTACTCCCTCCTCTAGCTCCTCCACCATGGTCAGCTCTGTCGCAGGAGATTGCATCCCTACTCCCTCCTCTAGGGCCTCCACCATGGCCAGCCCCGTCACAGGAGATGCATCCATACTCCCTCCTCCAGGGCCTCCACCATGGCCAGGTCCGTCGCAGGAGATTGCATCCGTACTCCCTCCTCTAGGACCACCACCATGGCCAGCTCTGTCGCAGGAGATTGCATCCGTACTCCCTCCTCTAGGACCACCACCATGGCCAGCTCTGTCGCAGGAGATTGCATCCCTACTCCCTCCTCTAGCTCCTCCACCATGGTCAGCTCTGTCGCAGGAGATTGCATCCCTACTCCCTCCTCTAGGGCCTCCACCATGGCCAGCCCCGTCACAGGAGATGCATCCATACTCCCTCCTCTAGGACCTCCACCATGGCCAGCTCTGACGCAGGAGATTGCATCCCTACTCCCTCCTCCAGGGCCTCCACCATGGCCAGGTCCGTCGCAGGAGATTGCATCCGTACTCCCTCCTCTAGGACCACCACCATGGCCAGCTCTGTCGCAGGAGATTGCATCCCTACTCCCTCCTCTAGCTCCTCCACCATGGTCAGCTCTGTCGCAGGAGATTGCATCCCTACTCCCTCCTCTAGGGCCTCCACCATGGCCAGCTCCGTCGCAGGAGATTGCATCCTTACTCCCTCCTCCAGGACCTCCACCATGGCCAGCTCTGTCGCAGGAGATTGCATCCCTACTCCCTCCTCTAGGTCCTCCACCATGGCCAGCTCTGGCACAGGAGATTGCATCTCTACTCTCTCCTCCAGGACCTCCACCATGGCCTCCCCGATGGCTCCTCTCTCCTGCGAGCCGCCTTGGATCATCTGGCTGGCTGTGGCCGGGGTCCCATGACTGGCTACTCCTGCTATTGGCTCCCCCTGATTCCTCCCCACTCTCCCATGGATTATTTCACATGTATATGTTTGGGTATACATGTGAAATACCCCTCTCCAGCTCCACGTCCTCTCTCCCTCCTCAGATGGACTCTTTTCGGTGTGAGGACGTGCCTTCTGGGAGGGGGAGCTGCTGTAACGTGTATGCTCTATTTGTATTGTGCTTTATGTTCATGTTTGCCTGTGTACCCTGTCATTTGACCTAGTTTACCAGTGTATTTGATTAACGATTCCTTTCACCTTTTGTCCAATTAATTAGCTCTTTTGTTCTTCTGTGTATTTCATTTCTGTCTTCCTTCAGTTCTTTGTTCAGTATTTTCAATGTTTAGGTGCCGTGAAGTCCTGTGTATTTTTAAATTAAAGACTGTTTCCCTGGATTATTCCTGTCTTGTACTTAATTACATACAACAGTCCTTGACAAGTCTGATGATCATATTGTGGAAATTTTGTAGGATATTCCTACATCAATATATTTTGATGATCCTGGACCAGCATTCTGTCCTACATATTAATCTTAAACACAGTGGTGGACAATAGCAATGTATTTGTACTTTATATTTTGTATTAAACACATTTGGTAATTTTTTTGACTTTAGGTAACTTTTACTTTCACTTCAATACATTCCAAAGCATACTATCATACTTTTAACCCCAAACATGTCATTAAAGGAATCGGCACACGCTCCGAGACACGTCTTATTTGTGAATGAACTGATTCTTTAATGAACCTATTAAATGGGTTTGCAAATCACAGTGGGCTGCTTTTCCCAATCATGAGCTTGATCATAGAGAACATCGGTGGCAATAGCCTCCATGATCACTTTGCTTTTGGGGAATGATTCATTGTTGAATTGGATTGATCCGATTGCATCTCTTCTCGTGTCAACAACTCACTGATTTAACATGAGTCTCCAGCTAACGATTCACTGAATGAAAGAACGGGAGAATCTTGGAGCTCAAGTGTGTGTGTGACTTAGGCCGTGTGCCCACCAAAGCGTTTTTTCAGGCGGCTGCCGTATTTTCCGAATTGTTTTCAATGGGCGCGCCGCATTTTCATGAACGCCATGAGACGCTGAATGCTCAGTGTTTTTTTCGGGTTGTCGAGAGTTGAAGAATGTTCCACTTTGAGTAAAACGCAGCACTTATCACTGTCACTTTTTACCCAGCCGTCCAATCACAGTAGAGGAGGGGCGGGACAAATACAACACCAACCAATTGCCACATTCTGTACAACGTCTGTACAAATACTTGCTCTGGCTCTAGATACTAGTAACACTTCTGCAGATATTCTGTATAATAGCAAGAAATGCATCTCTGCCAAAATGGTCTCAAACACTAGGCTTTTTCAGCAGAGCGCCTAGCGTTTTCAGCCAGCTTTGGTGGACACTCGGCCTAATAGCACGAAAAGTAAGTTACTGGTGACCAATTTTAGGATTTATTATCGTAAATTAAATCCTATTTAAGTCATCACTGTCAGGTGATTGAGAACTAAATCTGCTGTAAAAGGACATGCTGTTTAAGCCCATTTGTGTATTACCATCTGAATGGGGAAGGATTTGGGTAAAAACTAAACATAACATTAAAATTAATGCATTTTCCCCGCTTCCTTAGCAGTTTCATATGATGTAAAACTAATATGTTTGCATAGCGTTTTCTTAAAATCTTAACACATTTGGCATGACCAGATATACTCAATTTCATTATATGTAATTTGGTCATCAAAGGAATAGCTTCTGGTTTGGTCAGTGTACGCTAATGCATATTTGTGTCCATAGGCACATGGCCACACACTCGCCAGAAAAGACCCACAAGTGCAGCTACTGCGAGAAGATGTTCCACCGTAAGGATCACCTGAAGAACCACCTCCACACACACGACCCCAACAAGGAGGCTTTCAGCTGCACTGAATGCGGCAAGAGCTACAACACCAAACTTGGCTTTCGAAGGCACCAAGCCCTTCACGCTGCTCACCGTGGAGACCTCACCTGCCAGGTGTGTCTGCAGTCGTACCCAAGCACTCCCCTGCTGCTGGAACACCTGCGCGGGCACGCGGGGAAAAGCGCTACCGCGACTAAGGAGAAGCGACATCAGTGCGAACAATGCGAACGCCGCTTTTACACCCGCAAGGACGTGCGCCGCCACCTGGTTGTGCATACGGGACGCAAGGACTTCCTGTGCCAGTACTGCGCTCAGCGCTTCGGACGTAAGGACCATCTTACCCGCCATGTTAAGAAAAGCCACGCTCATGAGCTGCTGAGGGTTAAGGCGGAGCCGGTCGATTTGATGGAATCGCAGTCCTCACCAGCATCCGGGCCACTTACTCTAAGGTATCCACTAGGTCATGCTTCTTACTCGCCGCCTCCACCCTTAAGGGCGGAGCTCGAAAGCTATCTCCTAGAGCTACAGGCTGAAGATACACCCAAGCTGAGTGCTTCCGCCACGGTGACTGGAGAGACTACGGCGTCCCTAGACTTTCTGTCTCCACTGTTTAATTTTCTGCCTTACAACCAGGGGGCGGGGCCTACTTTGGGAGTGGCTTACAACCCGGAGGAGGGGCTACTGGCCACGCCCATCCAAGACACGCCAGAGCCTCTCAGCCTTCTTCATACAATCTCACACTCACAAAGCAATTCACTCACTCCGAGTTACACACATCCACCATCTCTGAATACAACCACCACCCTGCCTCGCTTCCACCAAGCCTTCCAGTAGCCCAAACTTAACGCACTTTTTATCGTCAACTTAGCTCTTAATCAAATTCGAACAAGCACAGAGTCTCCAACAAATCACCGCATTCTGAAGGAATTTCACGTTTAGTCATTCAAGAGATTACTCGTTCCAGAGGTGTCTACTGTCACTGAACATTCAGAAGCTCAGTTTGCAGTGACGTTGAGCTCTCAGAAGATTTGAAGTTCCATCAAGATCATTTATCTAATGTTGTTTCCATCTCTTTGTGTGTTGTATGGCTCATGAACTGTTGGGTACTGAACTACCAGCGTTTTAGTGACCACGTCACAACTATTTACAGCCAAAGGCAACCAAAACCTTCTTAGCTATATAGAGGAAGGCTCATCTCGTTATGTTTTTTGTTTTTTGATGGCTGTTTGCCTTCATGCTGCTGCTCGTTGTAAGGGCCTCAAAGGACACCAGCGCAGGAATGCTTCACAATTCACACCAACAAAGGGAAAGAGGACGAAGAATCACACACACACACTCAAATCCTTTCTCTTTCTTACTTTACTCAACCTCATCCACCAGAATGCTGGCTGTTGCACTGATCAAGGCTAACGATGAATGAAACACTCATGCTGTCTCGGCTTATAAAACTCCAAAATACAATCTGTGACAGACTGTCATCATACTGACTTCTCTCTGAACATAAGCTGAAGATCTCTGAATCCAGTGAAGGTTTTTCGCATTTTTGTTATTCGTTTCCAATGAGAGATGGCAATTTGAGGCGACGCAAGAGACTCAACGTTATGCAAATGGCCAGTGACGCAATGTGTCGGCTACTAATGGGAGTGATGTGATCGGTCACATGATCTGTCGCAGAATGCAGCAGTCGAGTAGGAATGTCTGTACAGCAAGCGGTCAAACTCCAGCGATGTAATCGCTTTCAGTGTGAACACATCTTCCTCCAGAGCAGTGGTTCTCAACCTTGGGGGCGGAGCCTCAGGATGAGTGTGTGTGGGGGGGAGGGGCTTAAATATTGTTTGCGGATAATGGGAGGGGCCCTGAAGTCAAAAAGGTTGAGATCCACTGCTCTAGTGACCAGTGTTGGGGGTAACGCTTTACAAGTAACTTGACGTATGTAATCGGATTACTTTTTTAAAGTAACAAGTAAAGTAATGCATTACACCTCTCTGAGTTACAAATATCGAAGTTACATTTTTCAAGTAAAGTTGCGCAAGTTACTTTTCCCCGCCAATTATTGACCTCTACTGCACAGGCGTGAATTTGCATTTCCTTCAGCCGGAGGCTTATTCAATTCACTTTTTGATGTGAAAAGGCCAAAAATAGATCTTTTTTTTTAATATCAAACAAGCCCAGCCCAGGTGAGAAAAAGTAACAGAAAAGTAACCTAACCTTCCATAAAAAGTAACACTATTAGTTACTTTTTTAGGGCGTAACGCATTATTGTAACGCATTACTTTTAAAAGTAACTTTCCCCAACACTGCTAGAGATGAGCGTGTGTGTGTGTGTGTGTGTGTGTGTGTCTGTTTGGCGTTTTTTATTTAGTTTGTCGGAAGCTGAAGGTTGTTAAAAACTTAAACATTCAGAGAACCTCCATTTGGGGCGTATGTTTCATAATAGCACTTTCAGAAAAATAATGTGCCCTTTATTTTGTGAAAGTAACTGTTATAAATAGTTTAGATGTCATAATTAGCATTTAGAAGATTTTAAGCATACATACACAATGCTATATGTGTGATATTTTTACAGGTACACTTCATACAGTGTTTATTTGTTGTTATTATTGTTATGTTGTTTTGCTTTATTGCACAAAATATCAAACTGTCAGTGTCTCTCAAATGAGGCTTCAGCCAAAAAAAGAAAAAGGTCAATTCCAGCTAAATTACTTTAGCAAGTACTTACTACATTTACAGTATTTTACAATCGCTAGGACACATTTCTCAATACTTACGTCGTTTTCCTCTTTTCACAGCAGGAAATTTCACATTCAAAATGCACTAAACATGTCATTCTAGTAAAGGTTTCTATGGAAGCTTGTTTCCGCCACAGAATCTCATTATTCTGACTTTATATCTAATAATTCTGACTTTATATCTAATAATTCTGACTTTATATCTAATAATTCTGACTTTATATCTCACAATTCCGACTTTATATCTAATCATTCTGACTTTATATCTCACAATTCTGACTTTATATCTAATAATTCTGACTTTATATCTAATCATTGTGACTTCATATCACACAATTCTGACTTTATTTCTCACAACTCTGACTTTATATCTAATAATTCTGACTTTATATCTAATCATTCTGACTTTATATCTAATAATTCTGACTTTATATCTAATAATTCTGACTTTATATCTAATAATTCTGACTTTATATCTAATAATTCTGACTTTATATCTAATAATTCTGACTTTATATCTAATAATTCTGACTTTATATCACACAATTCTGACTTTATATCACACAATTCTGACTTTATATCTAATAATTCTGACTTTATATCTAAGAATTCTGACTTTATATCACACAATTCTGACCTTATTTCTCACAATTCTGACTTTATATCTAATAATTCTGACTTTATATCTAATAATTCTGACTTTATATCACACAATTCTGACTTTATTTCTCACAATTCTGACTTTATATCTAATAATTCTGACTTTATATCTAATAATTCTGACTTTATATCACACAATTCTGACTTTATTTCTCACAATTCTGACTTTATATCTAATAATTCTGACTTTATATCTAATAATTCTGACTTTATATCTAATAATTCTGACTTTATATCACACAATTCTGACTTTATATCTCACAATTCTGACTTTATATCTAATAATTCTGACTTTATATCTAATAATTCTGACTTTATATCTAATAATTCTGACTTTATATCACACAATTCTGACTTTATTTCTCACAATTCTGACTTTATATCTAATAATTCTGACTTTATATCTAATAATTCTGACTTTATATCTAATAATTCTGACTTTATATCACACAATTCTGACTTTATATCTCACAATTCTGACTTTATATCTAATAATTCTGACTTTATATCTAATAATTCTGACTTTATATCACACAATTCCTACTTTATATCTAATCATTCTGACTTTATATCTAATAATTCTGACTTTATATCTAATAATTCTGACTTTATATCTAATAATTCTGACTTTATTTCTCACAATTCTGACTTTATATCTAATAATTCTGACTTTATATCTAATAATTCTGACTTTATATCACACAATTCTGACTTTATATCTCACAATTCTGACTTTATATCTAATAATTCTGACTTTATATCTAATAATTCTGACTTTATATCTAATAATTCTGACTTTATATCTAATAATTCTGACTTTATATCACACAATTCTGACTTTATTTCTCACAATTCTGACTTTATATCTAATAATTCTGACTTTATATCTAATAATTCTGACTTTATATCTAATAATTCTGACTTTATATCACACAATTCTGACTTTATTTCTCACAATTCTGACTTTATATCTAATAATTCTGACTTTATATCTAATAATTCTGACTTTATATCTAATAATTCTGACTTTATATCACACAATTCTGACTTTATATCTCACAATTCTGACTTTATATCTAATCATTCTGACTTTATATCTAATCATTCTGACTTTATATCTCACAATTCTGACTTTATATCTAATCATTCTGACTTTTTATCTCACAATTCTGACTTTATATCTAATCATTCTGACTTTATATCTCACAATTCTGACTTTATATCTAATAATTCTGACTTTATATCACACAATTCTGACTTTATATCTAATAATTCTGACTTTATATCTAATAATTCTGACTTTATATCTAATAATTCTGACTTTATATATAATAATTCTGACTTTATATCTAATAATTCTGACTTTATATCACACAATTCTGACTTTATATCTCACAATTCTGACTTTATATCACACAATTCTGACTTTATATCTAATAATTCTGACTTTATATCTAATAATTCTGACTTTATATCTCACAATTCCGACTTTATATCTAATAATTCTGACTTTATATCTAATAATTCTGACTTTATATCTAATAATTCTGACTTTATATCACACAATTCTGACTTTATATCTAATAATTCTGACTTTATATCTAATAATTCTGACTTTATATCACACAATTCTGACTTTATATCTAATAATTCTGACTTTATATCTAATAATTCTGACTTTATATCTAATAATTCTGACTTTATATCTAATAATTCTGACTTTATATCACACAATTCTGACTTTATATCTCATAATTCTGACTTTATATCTAATAATTCTGACTTTATATCTAATAATTCTGACTTTATATCTAATAATTCTGACTTTATATCTAACAATTCTGACTTTATATCTCACACAATTTTGACTTTATATCTAATAATTCTGACTTTATATCTAACAATTCTGACTTTATATCTAATAATTCTGACTTTATATCACAATTTTGACTTTATATCTAATAATTCTGACTTTATATCTAATAATTCTGACTTTATATCTCACAATTCGACTTTATATCTAATCATTCTGACTTTATATCACACAGTTCTGACTTTATATCTAATAATTCTGACTTTATATCTCACAATTCTGACTTTATATCTCACAATTCTGACTTTATATCTAATAATTCTGACTTTATATCTCACAATTCTGACTTTATATCTAATAATTCTGACTTTATATCTCACAATTCTGACTTTATATCTAATAATTCTGACTTTATATCTCACAATTCTGACTTTATATCTCACAATTCTGACTTTATATCTAATAATTCTGACTTTATATCTCACAATTCTGACTTTATATCTCACAATTCTGACTTTATATCTCACAATTCTGACTTTATATCTAATAATTCTGATTTTATATCTAATAATTCTGACTTTATATCTAATAATTCTGACTTTATATCTCACAATTCTGACTTTATATCTAATAATTCTGACTTTATATCTAATAATTCTGACTTTATATCTAATAATTCTGACTTTATATCTCACAATTCTGACTTTATATCACACAACTCTGACTTTATATCTAATCATTCTGACTTTATATCTAATAATTCTGACTTTATATCTCACAACTCTGACTTTATATCTAATCATTCTGACTTTATATCTAATAATTCTGACTTTATATCTAATAATTCTGACTTTATATCTCACAATTCTGACTTTATATCTCACAACTCTGACTTTATATCTAATTATTCTGACTTTATATCTAATAATTCTGACTTTATATCTAATAATTCTGACTTTATATCTAATCATTCTGACTTTATATCTAATAATTCTGACTTTATATCTAATAATTCTGACTTTATATCTCACAATTCTGACTTTATATCTCACAACTCTGACTTTATATCTAATCATTCTGACTTTATATCTAATAATTCTGACTTTATATCTAATAATTCTGACTTTATATCTCACAATTCTGACTTTATATCTCACAACTCTGACTTTATATCTAATCATTCTGACTTTATATCTAATAATTCTGACTTTATATCTAATAATTCTGACTTTATATCTAATCATTCTGACTTTATATCTAATAATTCTGACTTTATATCTAATAATTCTGACTTTATATCACACAATTCTGACTTTATATCTCACAACTCTGACTTTATATCTAATCATTCTGACTTTATATCTCACAATTCTGACTTTATATCTCACAATTCTGACTTTATATCTAATAATTCTGACTTTATATCTCACAATTTTGACTTTATATCTAATAATTCTGACTTTATATCTAATCATTTTTACTTTATATCTAATAATTCTGACTTTATATCTAATAATTCTGACTTTATATCTCACAATTTTTACTTTATATCTAATAATTCTGACTTTATATCTAATAATTCTCACTTTATATCTAATAATTCTCACTTTATATATAATAATTCTCACTTTATATCTAATAATTCTCACTTTATATATAATAATTCTGACTTTATATCTCACAATTCCGACTTTATATTTCACAATTTTGATTTTATATCTAATAATTCTGACTTTATATCTAATAATTCTGACTTTATATCTAATAATTCTGACTTTATATCTCACAATTCTGACTTTATATCTAATAATTCTGACTTTATATCTCACAACTCTGACTTTATATCTAATAATTCTGACTTTATATCTAATAATTTTGACTTTATATCACACAATTCTGAAAAAAAGTCAGCGTAGTGAGAGTGTTTTTTGTTTTATTCTGTGGCGGAATCAAGCCGAACCCACTTTATCACGATCAACAGGCAGACTTTGGCAGTGATTTCTTCTGTGTCGTTGTGTGTAGAGTTTGCAACAGTGAGAGACGTGTCCACGCGACTGCAAACAGCTGTAATGAGTGCATAGCTTGAGTTGTGCAGATGTTGGAGACCCCTGAGGTCTCCGAGTGAGTGATGTCGTTCAGTTATTGCTGCTGAATCGTGGATTACTTTATCATTGGGAGCCACGAACTGTTCATTGGTACAATCACAACACAAAGTGTTTATGAGTGACGCTCCTGCAATAAATCTGATGGATGATGCTGCTAAAGGGCGGTGTAAAGCCCCTGGTGGTGCAGACCCTCTCTCCTCCGTTTCCCTAACATTTCAAACTGTGTGTGTGTGTGTGTGTGTGTGTGTGTGTGTGTGTGTGTGTGTGTGTGTGTGTGTGTGTGTGTGTGTGTGTGTGTGTGTGTGTGTGTGTGTGTGTGTGTGTGTGTGTGTGTGTGTGTGTGTGTGTGTGTGTGTGTGTTGTGAGCCATATTGTTAATGTATTTGTAATATGGTGCATATATCATTTTAGAGGATGGGTGATATGGATAGATGAAATAGACAGCATTCCAGCCATAATTATGTGTTATTGTTTTGTTTCTGTAATGCCATTCTGTGACAATGGCCTGCTATTGCTAATCATGCATATTTTACTTTAATGTATTTTACGAACTACTGTTGTACATGTATAGCCTAAGACAGAATCCCATATATATCTATGAATGTGCCACAGCTGACGAATCTCATACTGATAACATCATCCAAAGAGAGTATTTATCCGCCGTGTCAGGTGTGTGTTAAGGAAGGCCGGCTGTTGGCAGAGGTGTGTGTGTGTGTGTGTGTGTGTGTGTGTGTGTGTGTGTGTGTGTGTGTGTGTGTGTGTGTGTGTGTTCAGACGACCTTTGCTGCTATGTGAGGAGAGGAGAGATTTGGTCCAGTGTTAATACTGTCCACAGTACTGAGTGATCAATAAACACAAGAAGGACTCACTTTACCAAGAGTTTGTGAAACATTTTGTTCTATTAATTACAATGTTAAAATGTCATTGTTTTGTTAAATGTATTTTTAATTGATTGATGTCCATGTATGCGTTATAATGGCCCACTAGGCGAAAAAAACCGCGAGATGCTCTTAGTTCCGGCGGAGGTGCTGACGCAGCGCTGACGTCACGCAGTACCCGTATGCTGCGTATAAAAGCCCGAGCGCGTCGCTCTTCCTCCCTTTCGTGAAGGATCGCAGCGAGATCTCCACGCCTTCCTGACTCACCGCTGTTCGCTTCTCAACCGTTGCTACGAATAAGTCGGTCAGGAACTGATAATCATGGTAATGTGACCTTATACTGGCATCATAAGTGTTTTTGTCTCATCTTTGTGTCTGTTTTGGTGTTAAAGCGCGGCTCTGTTGCTCGGTCTGAGGGGAGAGTTCGCGGGCAAACGTTATTTTATACGCCATTTTGTGCCAAGCGACTGCTGGTTATCTACACGTTTCTTCTTTTTATTGTTAAAACTAAGTTTCAGAACTAAAAACAGGAGTGTGTAAGTTACATGCATGCTGCTTTCACGTGCTATCGGAAATATCCCACTTCCAAGTCGTAATTCCTTGCTCGTCCCGTTTAAGAGCTTTGTTGAACGGGACTCATGGATGGTTTATAAACTGGGGAAGTCTTATTAAACCAATATTTAGTGTCCTGTTCATTGATATCCATGTAAACAATCCCCTCTATCAGTGTTTATGTAAATAAGCACCACTTTAACGACAAAAGCTGAACTGGGACGTAGTCACGTGTTTTAAGTGCAACTCGGATGTCCAAATTAACTCCAAGTGTTTGTAAATACGCTCTTGTCTGATTTCCTACTAGGAAACCTGTGTTAATTAAACTTTAAAAAATAAGTGTTTTTTGATCTTTTGTTTGCAGAATAAACTAGTTTACTAAATATCAACGTTTTCCTAGCTAATGTTGTCTAATGTTTTTATACATTTGTGGGTAAATCCGAGTTCACATGCATGTATTCTGAGTAAAGATCTAGTATTATTTTATAGGTGATTAATAACCGTGTGTGTTTGGCAGGCATTTAAAGACACCGGTAAGGCTCCGGTCGAGGCCGAGGTGGCCATCCACCGCATCCGCATCACTCTCACCAGCCGGAACGTCAAGTCTCTGGAGAAAGGTGTGTGTGTGTGTGTGCTCCACCTGTACTACACCCACGGCAATGAGGATGACCATACATGAACGACATGAGCATGAGTTAAACTATACGCTATTCTGAGCCCGCTGAGTGCTCTCTGTGTGTGTGAATGTGCTGGACGCGCCTCATTAAACCTGTGTTCCCTTCAGTGTGTGCGGATCTGATCCGAGGTGCGAAGGAGAAGAGTCTGAAGGTCAAGGGTCCCGTGCGGATGCCCACCAAGGTGAGGAGTTTCAGCTGTTCTCCTCTAATCTCCCACGGGTTCAGGCCTTTGCCCTTCAAACATTCAAGATTCATGAGTTCTGATTAAACGCTAGCCATTAGAAATGTCTTAGGTCTATTATCAAAACGTGAATAAATGGGTTTTGATTGTACTATGTAACCCTCTGGGGGTCTTCGGTCATTTCTGACCCAAATTTTTATTTTTGTTTAAAATCGTAGCTTCCGCGGAATGGTCCGAAACTTGGTGACTTTATTGGTTCTTGGTATATGAACGCACAAAACAATTGGGGACAGGATTTGAAAAGTCTAATAGGCACAGGTTCTTCGGGTCAAAAATGACCCCCATAGGAAATGAATGGGAAATGTTTTGTCTGTGCATACAATCTACAAATCAGCCAGGATACAGAAAAAGGACTCAACAGTGAAGAGGTGAATCTCTAAAACATCGAGTGCAAAACAGACACACATGAGTTGTGAGAATGGAGTGCGTTCATTTGTGTGTGGTTTTTGTCTGTTTGCACTCTTGATGTTTTAGAGATTCACCTCTTCACTGTCAAATCCTTTTTTCTGTATCCTGGCTGATTTGTAGATTGTATGCACACACAAAACATTTCCTATGGGGGTCATTTTTGACCCGAAGGTCCTGAGTGTGACTTTTTTTTTTTTACGACCACTTTTTCTGGTACCCAATTTTTTTGGGTGTTCATATACCAAGTACCAATAATTATTGCATAAATATTAATTATAAGTCCTAAAATTCTCAAAACACCAAAAAAGAACAAAAAAAGTAATTGATTTACCTTAAATATTATTTTATTTTTAATCTTAATCCCGCCCTCCGGGTCATTTTTGATCCGATGGTCCTCAGTGTGACTCAGAGGGTTAAAATCCCCCTAAAAATATTAAAAACATTGTTTAACTAAAATATGGCAGTGTTAATTTAGTTTAAATAGGGGAGCAGTAACTTTTACTGCTAAATATCTGAGAAAGTTAAAGTAAGCGGTACTGTTTTAAAGTAAGCCGGTACTGTTTTAAAGTAAGCCGGTACTGTTTTAAAGTAAGCCGGTACTGTTTTAAAGTAAGCCGTTACTGTTTTAAAGTAAGCCGCTACTGTTTTAAAGTAAGCCGCTACTGTGTTAAAGTAAGCCGCTACTGTTTTAAAGTAAGCCGCTACTGTTTTAAAGTAAGCGCTACTGTTTTAAAGCGCTACTGTTTTAAAGTAAGCCGTTACTGTTTTAAAGTAAGCCGCTACTGTTTTAAAGTAAGCCGCTACTGTTTTAAAGTAAGCCGTTACTGTGTTAAAGTAAGCCGTTACTGTGTTAAAGTAAGCCGTTACTGTGTTAAAGTAAGCCGTTACTGTGTTAAAGTAAGCCGTTACTGTGTTAAAGTAAGCCGGTACTGTGTTAAAGTAAGCCGGTACTGTGTTAAAGTAAGCGGTACTGTGTTAAAGTAAGCCGTTACTGTGTTAAAGTAAGCCGTTACTGTGTTAAAGTAAGCGCTACTGTTTTAAAGTAAGCGCTACTGTTTTAAAGTAAGCCGCTACTGTTTTAAAGTAAGTCGCTACTGTTTTAAAGTAAGCCGCTACTGTTTTTAGTAAGCCGCTACTGTTTTAAAGTAAGCCGCTACTGTTTTAAAGTAAGCCGCTACTGTTTTAAAGTAAGCCGCTACTGTTCTAAAGTAAGCCGCTACTGTTTTAAAGTAAGCCGCTACTGTTTTAAAGTAAGCTACTGTTTTAAAGTAAGCCGCTACTGTTTTAAAGTAAGCCGCTACTGTTTTAAAGTAAGTCGCTACTGTTTTAAAGTAAGCCGCTACTGTTTTAAAGTAAGCCGCTACTGTTTTAAAGTAAGTCGCTACTGTTTTAAAGTAAGCCGCTACTGTTTTAAAGTAAGCCGCTACTGTTTTAAAGTGTCGCTACTGTTTTAAAGTAAGCCGCTACTGTTTTAAAGTAAGCCGCTACTGTTTTAAAGTAAGCCGCTACTGTTTTAAAGTAAGCGGTACTGTCCTAAAGTAAGCCGGTACTGTCCTAAAGTAAGCCGGTACTGTCCTAAAGTAAGCCGGTACTGTCCTAAAGTAAGTCGGTACTGTCCTAAAGTAAGCGGTACTGTCCTAAAGTAAGCCGGTACTGTCCTAAAGTAAGCGGTACTGTTCTAAAGTAAGCCGGTACTGTTCTAAAGTAAGCCGCTACTGTCCTAAAGTAAGCCGCTACTGTCCTAAAGTAAGCGGTACTGTCCTAAAGTGTCGGTACTGTCCTAAAGTAAGCCGCACTGTCCTAAAGTAAGTCGGCACTGTTCTAAAGTAAGCCGGTACTGTTCTAAAGTAAGTCGGTACTGTTCTAAAGTAAGCCGCTACTGTTCTAAAGTGTCGCTACTGTCCTAAAGTAAGCCGGTACTGTTCTAAAGTAAGTCGGTACTGTTCTAAAGTAAGCGGTACTGTTCTAAAGTAAGCCGGTACTGTTCTAAAGTAAGCCGGTACTGTTCTAAAGTGTCGGTACTGTTCTAAAGTAAGCCGGTACTGTTCTAAAGTAAGTCGGTACTGTCTTAAAGTAAGCCGTTACTGTCTTAAAGTAAGCCGTTACTGTCTTAAAGTAAGCCGTTACTGTTTTAAAGTAAGCCGGTACTGTTTTAAAGTAAGCCGGTACTGTTCTAAAGTAAGCCGCTACTGTCTTAAAGTAATGAGTGCAGTTGTAATGTGTTCCTCCACTCCTGTGGTGTTGCTGTAATCCGTACTGTCTGAAGTGCACAGTCGGTTATAACTGTTTGTTCCCGGTTCTCCCTCTCATGTCAGACTCTGCGCATCACCACCCGCAAGACTCCGTGCGGAGAGGGGTCCAAGACCTGGGACCGCTTCCAGATGCGGATTCACAAGCGCCTCATTGACCTGCACAGCCCGTCGGAGATCGTCAAGCAGATCACCAGCATCAGCATCGAGCCTGGCGTGGAGGTGGAGGTCACCATCGCAGACGCATGAGCAATAAAACTCTGAGCTCTGCATCCCGCGTCTGCTCCTTATTTACCCCACTGTGTTCCCATTGGAGCACCAGGGACAGTCCACACCTGTGCTCCGATGCTCGACGACACCACACAATAAATACTTCAAACATAATCTCACTGTTTAATGTAGTAATTTCATGTTATAAAGTGTAACTTTATATGTATGATTTAGATATAAACTGGATTTCTGGGGGTGATAGTCATAATTGAGTTATAAAGACAAATTGTGATATCTCGCACAATTCTGAGAAGTCATAACTTTTTTATTTTGTGGTGGAAATGAGCTTTAATACAAACCCTGGTCACACTAATCATTCCTTACACACAAACACTCAGACCCTTTCATACATGCTCGTCATAAGAAATCTTGCCAGTAAGGTTTCATTTAACATGAGCAATATTTCTACAGCACTAACTTTCAATATTTAATACATTTAAGATCAATTAATGCACCAAGCTCAACACAGGGTTCATAAGACCTTAGAAATGGCCATAATTATGAAAAAGTGAGTTATTGAAAGATGATACATTTGAGTTAAGTGTTTAATTTAGTAAGACAATCATGCAATGAGTGTGATATAAGTATCAAACTTTCTTAAGATCATATTCATGAGGGGAACATCAGGGTTTTTTATATCCTGTTAGATTGTTGGAGTTCAATTGTTTTATTAGTTAATATTTATTGATTTGTTTAGATTTTGAAAGATGTTATTTAATAAGATCTCTGATTGTAGTGCTTAAAGTCTATGAACGCTGTAAATAATCGTTATTAGCATTAATGTTAACTGTATTGTAAACTGTTACGGTCATAGTGTGCTTTATGTAAAAGAAGGACTTTTCTTTGTGTGCCACAAAACCTAAAATAATCAAATATATAAAAGATATTTCCGCTTATTACCCGCTAAAACAAAACCCACCTGTGATTTTCTGATTGGTATGAAGTGGATCTACAGGTGTGCTGAATGTCTTTATGGGCTGATTGTGAGCAGGTGAGCCTGTTGCATTGTGGGTAAGCGCTCACCTGTGTGTGTTCATCTGCTGCTCTTCTGAACCCCTGACACACACACACAGAGAGAGAGGTCTGATTCTGCTCGAGCACTCATGGACCTGAACGAGCACACGGTGATGGAGTCGACGGCCTGTGAGCCTCATCACGCGGCTCTGCCGGAGCTCTCCGGGGTCTCCTCCATAACCTCACAGGTCATGAGCGTCCAGCTCCTTTCATTAGCACATGTCATGTCCTGTTCCTATAGCAGTGTGTGTTTGCTGTGCAGAGCGAGAGCGCCGAGCCCGAGCAGCAGCAGCTCAGAGTCTACCTGAAGGTGCGGCCTTTCAGCGAGGACGAGCTCAAGGGCCAGGAGGACCAGGTACGGTAGAGCTGTGGAGAGGCTAGGGTTCACAACGGGAGGCTCTAACGATATTCCCTGCACTCTGCCTTATTCCCACTGTTCCACTCATGATTAACAAGGACCTTTCAAAACACGAGTTAGACATGTGATGGAGTATTTCTGTGCCAAATACACAACTTCAGGATTCACACATCCTTTTTCCTGAGTATGGCCCTGTATGACATCATGAAGGGCTGGATATCTTGCATCACACACACACACATCAGCGAGCGTTGTGTTTTTAGACACGAGATCATCAATGTCACTAAAGAAGTGTGTTTCTGCTGTGAGGGAAAGATCAGCTCGTTCAGCTTCCCAAATAACCCAGCGTTAAGGGAACAGGGGATGCAGTGTGTGTTTCCGGAGTTCTGCGTGTGTGTGTTTCCGGTCATGAGTGGGATCCTCAGGCGGTGAGTGAAACTGCAGCAAATGTGTGTTTTGTTGGCAATCGGTGCATGTGTGAACAACAACTTATTGTGTGTGTGTGTCTAGCTCCGCCCACTGCATGCCTCCATGAGCTCGGCTGTTTTCAGAAATAATCGGTACAGTGTATCTTTTATAAATATGATAAACTAAAGACTCTTGGGAGATATGAAGGATCAACACTACTCTATAGATACTCCAGATTAACGTGCGTGTGTGGGTTCCCAGTCATGAGTGGGAACCTCAGGCGGTGAGTGAAACTGCAGCTAATGAGTAACAAGTGCATATAATGTGAACAACACCAACTGTGTGTCTTTAGCTCCGCCCACTTCACGCCTCCACGAGCTCGGCTGTTTCAGAAAGAATCGGTGTATCTGTCTTTTATAAATATGATAAACTAAAGACTCTTGGGAGATATAAAGGATCAAAACCACTCTATAGATACTCCAGATTAACGTGCGTGATATTCCTCTCAGGGATGTGTTGTGTTGGAAGACGCGGAGACCATCGCCCTTCACGCTCCTAAAGGCTCTGCCACCATGAAGAGCAGTGAGAAAGGCATTGGTCAGCAGGTCTATAAGTTCAGCTTCACTCAGGTGAGTTGCTATTGGAGCTGCTGTGGGAGTGTTAACGGTGTCTGTGGGAGTGTTAACGGTGTCTGTGGGAGTGTTAACGGTGTCTGTGGGAGTGTTTACGGTGTCTGTGGGAGTGTGTTTACGGTGTCTGTGGGAGTGTGTTTACGGTGTCTGTGGGAGTGTGTTTACGGTGTCTGTGGGAGTGTTTACGGTGTCTGTGGGAGTGTTAACGGTGTCTGTGGGAGTGTTTACGGTGTCTGTGGGAGTGTTTACGGTGTCTGTGGGAGTGTTTACGGTGTCTGTGGGAGTGTGTTTACGGTGTCTGTGGGAGTGTGTTTACGGTGTCTGTGGGAGTGTGTTTACGGTGTCTGTGGGAGTGTGTTTACGGTGTCTGTGGGAGTGTGTTTACGGTGTCTGTGGGAGTGTTAACGGTGTCTGTGGGAGTGTTAACGGTGTCTGTGGGAGTGTTAACGGTGTCTGTGGGAGTGTTAACGGTGTCTGTGGGAGTGTGTTTACGGTGTCTGTGGGAGTGTGTTTACGGTGTCTGTGGGAGTGTGTTTACGGTGTCTGTGGTGTCTGTGGGAGTGTGTTTACGGTGTCTGTGGGAGTGTGTTTACGGTGTCTGTGGGAGTGTGTTTACGGTGTCTGTGGGAGTGTGTTTACGGTGTCTGTGGGAGTGTGTTTACGGTGTCTGTGGGAGTGTTTACGGTGTCTGTGGGAGTGTGTTTACGGTGTCTGTGGGAGTGTGTTTACGGTGTCTGTGGGAGTGTGTTTACGGTGTCTGTGGGAGTGTGTTTACGGTGTCTGTGGGAGGTGTTTACGGTGTCTGTGGGAGTGTGTTAACGGTGTCTGTGGGAGTGTGTTTACGGTGTCTGTGGGAGTGTGTTTACGGTGTCTGTGGGAGTGTGTTTACGGTGTCTGTGGGAGTGTGTTTACGGTGTCTGTGGGAGTGTGTTTACGGTGTCTGTGGGAGTGTTTACGGTGTCTGTGGGAGTGTTTACGGTGTCTGTGGGAGTGTGTTTACGGTGTCTGTGGGAGTGTGTTTACGGTGTCTGTGGGAGTGTTTACGGTGTCTGTGGGAGTGTGTTTACGGTGTCTGTGGGAGTGTGTTTACGGTGTCTGTGGGAGTGTGTTAACGGTGTCTGTGGGAGTGTGTTAACGGTGTCTGTGGGAGTGTGTTTACGGTGTCTGTGGGAGTGTGTTAACGGTGTCTGTGGGAGTGTGTTAACGGTGTCTGTGGGAGTGTGTTTACGGTGTCTGTGGGAGTGTGTTTACGGTGTCTGTGGGAGTGTGTTTACGGTGTCTGTGGGAGTGTGTTTACGGTGTCTGTGGGAGTGTGTTTACGGTGTCTGTGGGAGTGTGTTTACGGTGTCTGTGGGAGTGTTTACGGTGTCTGTGGGAGTGTGTTTACGGTGTCTGTGGGAGTGTGTTTACGGTGTCTGTGGGAGTGTGTTAACGGTGTCTGTGGGAGTGTGTAACGGTGTCTGTGGGAGTGTGTTTACGGTGTCTGTGGGAGTGTGTTTACGGTGTCTGTGGGAGTGTGTTTACGGTGTCTGTGGGAGTGTTTACGGTGTCTGTGGGAGTGTTTACGGTGTCTGTGGGCGTGTGTTAACGGTGTCTGTGGGAGTGTTTACGGTGTCTGTGGCAGTGTTTACGGTGTCTGTGGCAGTGTTTACGGTGTCTGTGGCAGTGTTTACGGTGTCTGTGGCAGTGTTTACGGTGTCTGTGGGAGTGTTTACGGTGTCTGTGGGAGTGTGTTTACGGTGTCTGTGGGAGTGTTTACGGTGTCTGTGGGAGTGTGTTTACGGTGTCTGTGGGCGTGTGTTAACGGTGTCTGTGGGAGTGTTTACGGTGTCTGTGGCAGTGTTTACGGTGTCTGTGGCAGTGTTTACGGTGTCTGTGGGAGTGTTTACGGTGTCTGTGGGCGTGTGTTAACGGTGTGTCTGTGGGAGTGTGTTTACGGTGTCTGTGGGCGTGTGTTTACGGTGTCTGTGGGCGTGTGTTAACGGTGTCTGTGGCGGTGTTAACGGTGTCTGTGGGAGTGTTTACGGTGTCTGTGGGAGTGTGTTTACGGTGTCTGTGGGAGTGTGTTTACGGTGTCTGTGGGAGTGTTAACGGTGTCTGTGGGAGTGTTAACGGTGTCTGTGGGAGTGTGTTTACGGTGTCTGTGGGAGTGTGTTTACGGTGTCTGTGGGAGTGTGTTAACGGTGTCTGTGGGAGTGTGTTTACGGTGTCTGTGGGCGTGTGTTTACGGTGTCTGTGGGCGTGTGTTTACGGTGTCTGTGGGAGTGTGTTTACGGTGTCTGTGGGAGTGGTGTCTGTGGGAGTGTTTACGGTGTCTGTGGGAGTGTTTACGGTGTCTGTGGGAGTGTGTTTACGGTGTCTGTGGGAGTGTGTTTACGGTGTGTCTGTGGGAGTGTTTACGGTGTGTCTGTGGGAGTGTTTACGGTGTCTGTGGGAGTGTGTTTACGGTGTGTCTGTGGGAGTGTGTTTACGGTGTGTCTGTGGGAGTGTGTTTACGGTGTCTGTGGGAGTGTGTTTACGGTGTCTGTGGGAGTGTTAACGGTGTCTGTGGGAGTGTTTACGGTGTCTGTGGGAGTGTGTTTACGGTGTCTGTGGGAGTGTGTTTACGGTGTCTGTGGGAGTGTTTACACGGTGTGTCTGTGGGAGTGTTTACGGTGTCTGTGGGAGTGTGTTTACGGTGTCTGTGGGAGTGTGTTTACGGTGTCTGTGGGAGTGTGTTTACGGTGTCTGTGGGAGTGTGTTTACGGTGTCTGTGGGAGTGTGTTTACGGTGTCTGTGGGAGTGTGTTTACGGTGTCTGTGGGAGTGTGTTTACGGTGTCTGTGGGAGTGTGTTTACGGTGTCTGTGGGAGTGTTTACGGTGTCTGTGGAAATGCAGATCTTTGGCCCGAAGTGCACCCAGACGCAGTTCTTCGACGGCACCATCAGTTCTCAAGTGCATGAGTTCCTCCATGGCAAAAACGCACTGGTGTTCAGTTACGGAGTGACTAACGCTGGAAAGACCTACACTATACAAGGTGAACTTGCGCCATCATCCCTGTTTGATGCATTACGCCGAGTCTTTATGTGTGTGTGTGTGTGTTTGCAGGCTCTCAGAAGGACCCGGGGATCCTGCCGCGCGCGTTAGACAGTGTGTTCAGGCACGTCTCCGGACACCTGTATGAGCACATGGACCTGAAGCCGTACCTGAGCTCTGATGTGCAGAAACTGGACTCCGAGCAGGTCAAAGGGGAGAAGAACGCCAAGGCAGCGCTCTTCAGTCTGCTCAAAGAGGTACAAACCTGCTTTGGGTTCAAGCATGGGAGCTTGCTTCTGCTGTTCACCTAAAAATGAAGCTGACCCAATGATTTACTGGCCCTCAAGCCGTCCTCGGCGTATATGACCTTTCAGATGAACACTGTTTTGTTTGTAACGTTTGTTTTTGGTTAGCAGGGATAGTAGGGAGGCTTGTTTCCGCCACAGAATAAAGAAAAAAGGTAATTGCGACTTTCTCACAATTCTGACTCGTCGTCTTAGTGTTTTGTGTGAACTGCGCAATTGTGTGAGTCAGAAATTGCATGTTTGTATCTCGCAATTCTGACTTTGTAACACCGTTTGCGAGTTATATTCAGAATTAGAGATATTTAAGCAATTGAGAAATCAGTTTTTCCCTCAGAAATGGACTTTATAGTTAGCTATTGTGAGCTAAATAGTTCATTTAAAAATGGGAACGGTGTGAGTTTATCACACTATGACGATCTCGCAATTCTGATGGAAAAATCTCGTAACTATCTTTTTAAAATGGTTTATTCTGTGGCGGAAACAAGCTTCCATAGGATGGTTTTCATTACAGAAACAGAAGCTTTTTCCGGTTTGCAGAACGTTCCCCTAACCTTCCCGTAACGTTCCCAAAATGGTCGATTAATCTCTTCTCCATGGTCTAAGCGGCATCGAATGGATGTCAATAATCAAAACTAAAAAACAAAAATGTCTTGTTTTGAACTATCGTTTAATCCATAATACGAGCACAAACCATCCTATAGAGGAATAAACAAGGTTGATTTTATCCATTTAATGTGAGATTGAGCTTGTATACTAAAGATTGCACCAAATCAGTGTCTCGAACACAAGACTTTATTTTATTTTTTGTGAGTTATTTACAGGCATTAATATTAATAACAATGTGACTAACTATAGGACGTTACATTAATTTCTTACCGGGACGTGGTTCTCTTTTGGTTAACTTCTCGTTCCCTTTAATTAGACGAAACTGTCTGAAATCACACTATTTACACTCGTGATGTATTATAGAAGCAATTATTCAGTAAAGAGGTCAATTAATGTTAGTCTGCGAATCAACCGTTAATTTAAAGGGGTACTTCAGCGCTGGGAAGATGAATCTGTATTTAATGGGTCATTAATGTAGTAGAAATATGAAATTATTTTTGAATTTGGTGCCTTCTAGACTGAGAAAACACAGAAAATGTATTTGTCTCATGGGGATGAAAAACAACAATTCCCAGAATGCACTGCTTCACTGCTACTCTAGGCACGGCTACAGGATTACTGGATCACTTGCCCACCGCGTTCATTTTCAGAAAATCAGTTCAGTTAGAGACACTACAATAAAAAACTGAACGTGTCTGTTGGATATAATGCGAGTGAGCCGATTGAGCGTCACTGCACAAACACAGCAGGAGTCGGGTCTCATTCATCACATGAGCTGAGGTAATCGCGGGATTCACATCACATGAGCTGAGGTAATCGCGGGATTCACATCACATGAGCTGAGGTAATCGCGGGATTCACATCACATGAGCTGAGGTAATCGCGGGATTCACATCACATGAGCTGAGGTAATCGCGGGATTCACATCACATGAGCTGAGGTAATCACGGGATTCGCATCACATGAGCTGAGGTAATCGCGATTCGCATCACATGAGCTGAGGTAATCGCGATTCACATCACATGAGCTGAGGTAATCGCGATTCACATCACATGAGCTGAGGTAATCGCGGATTCACATCACATGAGCTGAGGTAATCGCGGGATTCACATCACATGAGCTGAGGTAATCGCGGGATTCACATCACATGAGCTGAGGTAATCGCGGGATTCGCATCACATGAGCTGAGGTAATCGCGGGATTCGCATCACATGAGCTGAGGTAATCGCGATTCGCATCACATGAGCTGAGGTAATCGCGATTCGCATCACATGAGCTGAGGTAATCGCGGATTCGCATCACATGACCTGAGGTAATCGCGATTCGCATCACATGACCTGAGGTAATCGCGGATTCGCATCACATGAGCTGAGGTAATCGCGGGATTCGCATCACATGAGCTGAGGTAATCGCGGATTCGCATCACATGAGCTGAGGTAATCGCGGGATTCGCATCACATGAGCTGAGGTAATCGCGATTCGCATCACATGAGCTGAGGTAATCGCGGATTCGCATCACATGACCTGAGGTAATCGCGGATTCGCATCACATGAGCTGAGGTAATCGCGGATTCGCATCACATGAGCTGAGGTAATCGCGGGATTCGCATCACATGAGCTGAGGTAATCGCGGATTCGCATCACATGAGCTGAGGTAATCGCTGGATTCGCATCACATGAGCTGAGGTAATCGCGGATTCGCATCACATGAGCTGAGGTAATCGCGGATTCGCATCACATGAGCTGAGGTAATCGCGATTCGCATCACATGAGCTGAGGTAATCATGGGATTCGCATCACATGAGCTGAGGTAATCGCGGGATTCGCATCACATGAGCTGAGGTAATCGCGGATTCGCATCACATGAGCTGAGGTAATCGCGATTCGCATCACATGAGCTGAGGTAATCGCGGATTCGCATCACATGAGCTGAGGTAATCGCGGGATTCGCATCACATGAGCTGAGGTAATCGCGGATTCGCATCACATGAGCTGAGGTAATCGCGATTCGCATCACATGAGCTGAGGTAATCGCGATTCGCATCACATGAGCTGAGGTAATCGCGGATTCGCATCACATGAGCTGAGGTAAGCGCGGGATTCGCATCACATGAGCTGAGGTAATCGCGGATTCGCATCACATGAGCTGAGGTAATCGCGGATTCGCATCACATGAGCTGAGGTAATCGCGGATTCGCATCACATGAGCTGAGGTAAGCGCGGATTCGCATCACATGAGCTGAGGTAAGCGGGATTCGCATCACATGAGCTGAGGTAAGCGCGGATTCGCATCACATGAGCTGAGGTAATCGCGATTCACATCACATGAGCTGAGGTAATCGCAGGATTCACATCACATGAGCTGAGGTAATCGCGGATTCGCATCACATGAGCTGAGGTAATCGGGATTCGCATCACATGAGCTGAGGTAATCGCGATTCGCATCACATGAGCTGAGGTAATCGCGATTCGCATCACATGAGCTGAGGTAAGCGCGGGATTCGCATCACATGAGCTGAGGTAAGCGCGGGATTCGCATCACATGAGCTGAGGTAAGCGCGGGATTCGCATCACATGAGCTGAGGTAATCGCGGGATTCGCATCACATGAGCTGAGGTAATCGCGGGATTCACGACCGCATACATTCACAGCGTATGATCAGTCTGGGGCGTGTTCAGTTCATGTCTTTGGAAGCTTAACTTTCATAAGAAGTTCATTTGAACAGTTGAAACACTCCCTTTGCTCTCCACCGCTCCGTTTACATGAATCTCCGCAGCTCCCGAGTCGAGCGCTGTGAGTGTGATGTTGAAAACATGTGGAAATAGCGCCTCCTGCTGGCTGTAGTCTCCAGCCTCTGGACAAAAACTCCTCCTATGACGCAAAATGACGATATTTGCATCATCGGAGGAATTTTTCTAGAAATAAAATACATAATTCTCTGGTCTCAGGGTCATATGAGGGGGGAAAGTACGATAATTTGAATATACTCCTGGGTTTCTACTGATACAAAGCTTAATGCAAATCGCTGAAGTAACCCTTTAAATTACGCAAGTTGGCTGGAGCGCGCGCCGTATTTATACTCCCAGCACATCCGGGAATTTAACTGTCAGTTTTATTGCCCCTTTTAAGGGGAAAATAAACTAGACTTCTCATAGACTTCAACTCCCAACAGCGGCACAAAACAACGTCCGTACACACCCGGCAGGCTTGAATAACTAACTTGACATGTTTAAGAAATCACGACGATAATGTCCAGCCTGCCAGATGTGAAAGATGCATCCTTTCACACTTGATTTGGTCAATTTAAGAATGTCCCTTCATTTTCCCCCACCGTGAATGGACTTTACTGCGTTTTTGCATCTTTAAATGTATAATGAATTTATACTTAGAGGACTGAGTTCTGTCCAGCCGTAGCCTGACTTGGCTTTCGATAGCATCATTGAACTTCATGAGTCAAAAAGCGATGTGTAATTATTATGAGGGCCCTGGCCGCTGGGTGGGGTTGTTACACCAGTTTGACGGTGGGAGAATGAAGGGACGTGGTTTTAAATTGACCAAATGAAGTGTGTGGATGCATCTTAAGTTATTCGAGCCTGCTGGCTGTGCACAGACGTTTTGTGCCGTTCATTTGTATTAACCAGGGACTACAATGGAGAGTGCTCAATTGAAGCCTTGTGTCCCATAGGGATGAAGAGAGATGATGATGATGATGATGATGATGATTAATTTGTGTTAAAGTCAATATGGACTTCCGGCACTTCCCCTAAAAGTGAGCGTGAATCTGAGATTCTATGATGACGCTGCGCTGTTAAGTGCATATGATCTGGGGTTTTTATACTACGCCTAGCGTTTAGCTATAAAATGTGTCTGAAATTGTTTGACTGATCTAATCTACGTTTAAATAAACTGTATCAGCAAAACAATAGCTTACTTTGTTTAAGAAAAATATTTCGATTTATAAAAATAACCTGCTGGGAATGTTCCTAGAAATGTTCAGGGAACCAAATGGGAATGTTCTGTGTTTGGTGAGAATTTGCTACTGTCGTTAAACTAATACCATGTGCACTTCCTGTCACATTAACTAATGCAGAGCTAGTTAAACGTTTCCACACGCGCTAGCATAAAACTGGGTGTGTTTATTACACTCTAAAATAAATGCTGGGTCAAAAACAACCCAAGTTGGGTTGACAATGAACACAAACCCAGCCCAAATGTTTTTAACTCCACTATTGTTTAAAAATGAAGCCAAAGAAGGTTTATGAATTAGTTTAATAAATAAACAATACATTTATTAAATTGCTTAAATGCTTGCTTTTTATTATTCTTGCCTCTTTTTAATTTCCAACCTATTTTGGTTTGTTTTAAGCCAGCCTTAGTGATTTTTAAACAATAGATGGGTTAAATAAAACTGCCCAAACGTTTAACCCAATCACTGGGTTAAACCAGCCCGTTCACGGAGTTTGTCCACTTCTCAACCCAGCATGTGTTTTATTAGTGTAGATGCCATGTAGAGAACCGCACCCAAGATCTTTAGCCGATATCACTGAACCCTTGCTGAAGTTAGTTTGTTGTGAGCCTGATCTCTGTAGATGGTGGGTTATTGCTTGTCTAGCTAGCAGAAGACGCATGTGCTCCCCTGTTGTAGCTCCTGTGTTTCTCCATCGCTGTATGACCTGCTTCTGAAGTCATTGTGGTGAAGCTCACCTGTGTGGTTTCCCTCAGGAGCCTGAACCTGCAAAATCCAGCCGGAGCAGAAGCTCGACATCCTCCGTCAGTAGTTTGTCGTTTTCCAGCGTTTCATATGATCATACAGGTATGAGCAGCTATAGCACGTTTGTTTATCGGTCACTTTCCTGACTGCAGATTCCTTCACAGCAGCTTTACAGTACTCACAGGATATTAACCGGTCTAGACGTTGATGATTTATTGAAAATGTCTGATCACCATTATGGGGATCAGTGTTTCCTTTAGTTGGCCAGTTTGACTCCTGGGTTTATGTCAGTTTGTGGGGTTTTGTTTACCCAAACACATCATTTGTTGCATGAACAGAATCAGAAGAAAAAGTTATTATCTTAAAGGATTAGTTAGTTAAATAAACTTTTGCTGATGATTTCCTCACCCCCATGTCATCCAAGATGTCCATGTCTTTCTTTCTTCAGTGGGAAATAAATGAGGTTTCTGATGAAAATATTCCAGGATTTCTCCTTAGACTCAGTGGAGCCCAAACGGGTCAAGGTCCGAGTTTCAGTGCAGCTTTAAACCACACCAGATGATGAATAAGGGTCTGATCTAACCAAACCATCGCTCATTTAAAAAAAAAAAAATCAAAAGTTGAAGTTTTCTAAGCACAATGTCCGCCTTGCTCTGTTCTGTGATGTGTATGTGATACGCAGTTACGTTAAAGTCACGCGTGTTGTTGGCGGAAGTACTGAGTGTTGAATGTGCACATACTCGTTTACAAAAAGGAGTTAAAGGTAAAACAACGATGTCGGACGATTGTGAATCCTCCTTCCGCTCATTTATAAACACTGACTCTGTATTTCTGCGCAGCGTGACCTTTCCAACTTAACTGCGTATCACGTTCAGACATCACAGAACACAGCAAGGCCAACATTTGTGCTTATAAAACTTTTTTTTAATGAGCGGTTTTGTTAGAGAAGACCCTTATTCAGCTGCACTGAAACTGTCATCTGAACCTTGACCCGTTTGGGCTCCACTGAGTCTATTATAAGGAGAAATCCTGGAATATTTTCATCAGAAACCTTCATTTATTTCCGACTGAAGAAAGACATGGACATCTCGGATGACATGGGGGGTGAGAATTATCAGCAAAAGTTTATTTAAAAGTGAACTAATCCTTTTAAAGAAATGATTGACTAGTCTCATAACTGATCAAAAGTAGTCAGTGATAAGCTTGAGGGCACAGATCAGACATTCATTTTTAAAAACACAGGAGTTTTCCCCATAAAAGCAGTCAGACACACAGAATAAGCGTCTCTCTCCGCCCATGCCTTCCCAGTGGACAGCAGCGACGCCACGGCTGAGGACTGCCTTTACTCCGTCTGGGTGGCCTTCTACGAGATCTACAACGAGCATGTGTACGATCTGCTTCAGCCGGCCCACACCAGCAGAACCAGGAGACGTGCTGCGCTGCGGGTCTGCGAGGACAGCTCCGGGAGCTCCTACATCCGAGGTACAGCCGGCACTAGGGGATGGGTCTGGCTTCATGAAGTGTGCTAATCCTTTAAGTGTTGCTGTCTCGTAGAGCTGCGGTGGGTTAATGTGCAGAATGCAGAGGAGGCCGGTAAAGTTCTGCGTGTGGGAAACAAGAACCGCAGCGCAGCCGCGACCAAGATGAACCAGTCGTCCAGCAGGAGGTCATCATCCCCAATCTATGAGTCCCATTCCCGGATGGATGGCTTCATTTGGTGTAGAATACAAATGTGCTCACATCTGGTGCAACTCTGCTCTGTTTTGCAGCCACAGCATCTTCACCATCAAACTGATCCGCATGGAAGGAGCCACCGTTCAGCGCCTCTCGGAGTAAGTGAACGGCATGGGTGTTTTAAAGCCTGTTTTAAAGCGAGTAACGTCTCCTTTTCTCGCAGTCTTTCCCTTTGTGACTTGGCCGGCTCTGAAAGATGCAACAAAACCCAAACGTTTGGGGAGCGACTGAAGGAAGCTAGCAACATCAACAACTCCCTGCTGATCCTAGGCAAGTGTATCGCAGCGCTGCGGAACAACCAAAGCTACAGGTACGCTCGCTCTAACACCCGCGCTCCCGCTTCCTAGAGAGTGTGTGTTCATAACGGTGTCTGCTCCTGGAGGATGAAGATGAGCTACGTCCCGTTCAGAGAGAGCAAGCTGACGCGGCTGTTTCAGGGGATGCTCTGTGGCCGAGGCAAGGCGTGCATGATCGTGAACATCAATCAGTGCGCCTCCACGTATGACGAGACGCTCCACGTGATGAAGTTCTCCGCGGTGGCCAAGCAGGTCTGGGGTTTATCAGTAACATCACGTTTGGGACATTTGGGGAACTCTGGGTTGGTGTAATGACACCTAGACTGCAACCTTTCAATTCCAAGCCTACTGTCTTCGAGTCAGGGTTACTCGAGCGACGCGATTGACCAGGTCAGCTAGTGATGGTTGAACCCTTAGCTAGTCTTATGTTCTGAACCAGTGGTTCGGAGCGCATCAAGCTCCGCTCACGTGGTTTCAGTCAATGAGGCTTCGTTCAATCAATCAATCAATCAATCAATCAATCAACGTTATTTATATAGCGCTTTTACAATGACGATTGTTTCAAAGCAGCTTCACAGTGTTAAACAGGACAACATTGCAACAAAATTGGATTTGGCTAGTTTAATTTGGATAGTTTATAGAATTATATATGACCAAATTAATAAATTCTATTTGTATATTTAGTTGAGTAACTTGGATCATAATTTGAGTGTCCCCAACTGAGCAAGCCAAGCCAAAGGCGACAGTGGCAAGGAACCAAAACTCCATCAGGGCATGATGGAGAAAAATAAACCTTGGGAGAAACCAGACTCAGTCGGGGTGCCAGTTCTCCTCTGGCCTATTATTAACAGTGTATAATTATTACTTCGTTGCACATTCTGACTGTCACTAGTGACTTTTTAGCCAAAAACCAACTATGACTAGTAATGTTTTGGGTTGCTGGTTAATAGTCAATCACTATATCAAACACTGATTTACTGGACATTTGGCTGTTATATTAAGATCACAGTGAGCGTGCATTAGGAGGTTAAACTGATGTAAACGCCCAACAGTTAGCGCACTACGCCATCTAGCGACACTAACCCTACTTTAAGAAACTCAAGTAGCCAACTATTTTCACAGTAACGTCAATGCTTCACCGCTAGGGGTGATCTCTGAACCCATGAACCAGTGGTTAAATACGATTTTAACCTGATCTCGTCTCAGTCTGAAACATTTCTAGGCATTTAATGACACTTGTATAAAAAAAAGTTAAAGTAAATTAATATGGAGTGCCTCTATAATTGTTAATTGCATTTAATCACCAGGTCATGTTTGTAAATGAGAAGTGGTTCTCAAACTGTTTATTTACTGGATAAATAAAGATTAAATATAGTTCATCAGGGGCCTGCATGATGGATCTTAAAGGGATAGTTCACTTTGAAATTAAATGTTGATATGTTTTAGCTGACCTCATGGGCATCCGAGATGTAGGAGTATTTGTTTCCCCAGTAGTTTCAATTTTGATCATTTTAGGTCAAAGCGTTCTTGTCTGTGCCTCACATAATGCAGGTCTATGGTCACCACCTCAAAGAGCATACACAGAGAAGTCCAAATTAAACAATCCCCATCGTAAGGACACACTGATGGCCTAAGACACCAAACCAGCCGTTTGTGTGAGAAAACCAACAGTATTTATATGGTTTTTACCTCTTGTACAGCACTACGTCCGACTGATCCGAGGGCGCGCGTGCGTGTTTCCTGTTGGGACATTCGCTCGTTCTGGCTTTAGTTTGTTGGTTTTCTCACACAAACGGCTGGTTTGGTGTCTTAGGCCATCAGTGTGTACTTACGATGGGGGATTGTTTAATTTGGACTTCTCTGTGTATGCTCTTTGAGGTGGTGACCATAGACCTGCATTATGTGAGGCACAGACAAGAACGCTGACCTAAAAATGATCAAAATTGAAACTACTGGGGAAACAAATACTCCTACATCTCGGATGCCCATGAGGTCAGCTAAAACATATCAACATTTAATTTCAAAGTGAACTATCCCTTTAAAGTCAGGGTTACAGGATTAGTTTGGAGTTGACAAAACCAAGCCAATCTATTCAGGCTTTGTTGGTCCCATGATGCTGATCATCAGCTCTCTCTGTCAACTCAGTTCAGGATGACATCAGTAGTGAACAGCCAATCACACGCAGTGGATCAGTGTGACATCAGTAGTGAACAGCCAATCACACGCTGTGGATCAGTGTGACATCAGTAGTGAACAGCCAATCACACGCTGTGACCTCAGTAGTGAACAGCCAATCACACGTGACCTCAGTAGTAAACAGCCAATCACACGCAGTGGATCAGTGTGACATCAGTAGTGAACAGCCAATCACACGCTGTGGAACTGATTCACTTACGAGAGAAGCAGTGAGAGTTGTCTCTCTTCAACTTTAACTTCAACTGTATTTATTTATAAAGTACTTCCAACACCACAGGTGGAATTAAAGTGCTGTACAGGAGGTGTAAAAGAAAGTAAAACACACAAACAATACAAACTTATGACGTACACAACTTACAAAGCATTATCAAATGCTAAGGACAACAAATAAGTTAAGCGCACTCTGAAAAGCAGATTACAAATTTACACGACGAGCAGTTTATAAAATGGGGCAACTTAAAGAGAAATCTTACTATGTCACTGCAAGTAGAAGTTATGAAGTTAGTTTGCTTGATATTTAGAGAATTGAACATTTAAGCTCACGTGGTCAATGATTTGTTTATTGCTTATTTGCATGACCTTTTATATAGGCTATTTATATTCATTTTAACAAAGTGCCTATTAATGATTGACAAACTAAAATGATACGTATGTAATTGATTAAGGGAATATATATTACATAATTGATATCTACGTTTATTATAAATAAGGATTGTTGAAAGCCAGATGTTGAGTCTTTAAAAAACATTTGCCACCTTTTAATCTGGAGTAGAAACAGGGGGCGTGGCTTTATTGCATCAGGTGTGACCCTTTGCTCTCAGCTGATTGGTCCAGTTTGAGATCTCTTATCCAGAACATACTTACCTGGAGCAGGTTAGCAGTGGAGCGTAGGTTACTATGGAGATGAACACTGATGAAAGCCAAACCACTTTAATGGTACCCAGGATTAGCACAAACTAAGCTTCAACATATCTGGCTAGCCAGCTAAACCGGCTTCATGGGATAGGCCCCTGGATAAATACAGGTCCTTCTCAAAAAATTAGCATATTGTGATAAGTTCATTATTTTCCATAATGTAATGATAAAAATTAAACTTTCATATATTTTAGATTCATCGCACACCAACTGAAATATTTCAGGTCTTTTATTGTTTTAATACTGATGATTTTGGCATACAGCTCATGAAAACCCAAAATTCCCATCTCAAAGAAATAGCATATTGGTTAAATAAATAATGATGGTTTCAAAAAGGTTTTGGCTGCGCTTCCATAGTTCTGACCAGCAGGGGGCGCTGAGAACCTGTCAGCCTTTCTGCCAAGCAGTTGATTTAAGAGTTTCAAAGTTTCTCCCATCACTAGTGGCCTGTGTATGTTAGGTGTTACAGGTCATCCCTCAAAGATCCATCGAGTCTCTGGCACCACGTCTGGTGGGTCTGGATGGGAAGCCATTGCTGAAAAATGGAGTCATTGATGACCAGGCGGTGGACGACTACCTATCAGAGGAAGAGCTGCTGGACGGAGATGAGGCGGATATGTCGATATTACCACAAGAGGTGCTTGAACGCTTCATGATACTCGATGCTCAGAGGTGGTGGTTTGAGAAAGCATTGGGACTTCTGTCGTTCTCTCGCAGGAGTTGCTGAACTTGGTGGAGAGCTTGCGTGTGAAGCTGATGGCCGAGCGCAGAAAGAACCTGCTCCAGGAGATTCAGATCCGAAAGGAGATGGGAGACGCGATGCTGCAGCAGATCATGGAGGCGGAGGAGCTGCACAGGTGCGTTCTCGTGTGTGTGTGTGTGTGTGTGTGTGTGTGGTTTAACTGTGTTTGTGTTTGTAGTCGTCAGCTGGTGGACCTAAAGGAGAGCTACGAAGAGAAGATGGACAGCACGTTTGAGCTGTATAAAGAGGCTTTGAAAGATCACGCGTACCAGTGCGCTCTGGAGAGACTGGAGGAGGATTACATCCCTATAGACGAATACAACGAAGAGCAGGAGCGAGTCAAGGCACATGCGCTTTTGTTCAGTATTTGGTGTGAATGTTTGAGTTTAATGACAAAGTGTTGTACGTGATTAATATTAGGGGCCAAGCATTGAAGCTGCGGTGAAGCCCATGTTCCAGTCTGGAATTATAGTGGCCTGTGTATGTTCGGTGTGACCGGTCATTCCTGACCCTGGCTTGTGGGAAAGTTATGAAATTTGGCTCCCAGACCGAGGGCAGTCTGAACATTCACCACACCAAATGTGAAGTCTTTAACTCAATCCTTCTAGCGCCACCACCTAGCCAATGTCTAACTTCTGAACTAAGGGCTAGAAACCAATCAGTTTTCTTATTCCAAGACGTTTTGATCACATGACAAATTTTCCGCCATTAAGAATGGTCCCAAAAACCTTTTTGAAACTGCTAAGCTGCTGCTCTGATTTTCATGAAACTGAACTCTGACGACACAGATTTTGTTAAACTGTTGTTGAATGACATGCAAACTAATTAAACGTAGACGCCAAAATGAACATGAGGCTGTATCTCCACAATGCTTTAGCAAATTCTGACCAAATTGGGTGTGTCACTGTTATGCCTACCATGACCTGAGGCGACCTGCACCGTCAGAAGATATGAGAGGCTATTTTTGCTTAAACTTCTAAATGGTTTGGCCAAAAATCTCTTCAGATTTTTCTCCGTAAATCTCTATTTAAAAAAAGTTCCCACAAAGTTGGGAGCATGAAATTGTCCAAAATGTCTTGGTGAAGCATTAAGAGTTCCTTTCACTGGAACTAAGGGTCAAACCCTGAAAAACAACCCCACCCCATAATCCCCCCTCCACCAAACTTTACACTTGGCACAATGCAGTCAGGCGAGTCCCGTTCCCCTGGCAACCGCCAAACCCAGACTCGTCCATGGGATGGTCAGACAGAGAAGCGTGATTGGTCACTCAGAGAACACGTCTCACTGCTCTAGAGTCCAGTGGTGGCGTGCTTTACCCCACTGCATCCCACGCTTTGCATTGCTCTTGGTGATGTAAGGCTTGGATGAGCTGCTCGGCCATGGAAACCCATTCCATGAAGCTCTCTCCGCACTGTTCCTGAGCTCATCTGAAGGCCACAGGAGTTTGGAGGTCTGGAGCGATTGACTCTGCAGAAAGTTGGTGACTTCTGCACACTGTGACCCTCAGCATGCGCTGACCCCGCTCTGGGATTTCACTCCGTGGCTGAGTTGCTGTTGTTCCCGATCGCTTCCTCTTTGTTATAATCCCACTAACAGTTGAGCGTGGAATATTTAGTAGTGAGGAAATGTCAGGAATGGCCTTGTGCACAGGTGGCAACCTATCCCGGTCCCACGCTTGAGTTCACTGAGCTCCTGAGAGCGAGCCATTCTCTCACAAATGTGTGTAGAAGCGTCTGCATGCCTAGAGCTTGATTTATACACCTGTGGCCATGAAGGGATTGAACACCTGAACTCTGGGATCTGGAGGGGCGGCTCAATACTTCTGGAAATATAGTGAATATTTATTGCTATTGTTTTATTTACAGGTGCTAGAGAAGCGTGTATTTGAGTTGGAACAGGAATGCCGGTGTTCTGGTCCTCAACCCCTGAAACGGGACAGCTCCATGCAGACGAGGCCACTGCCTACCACAGATACAGGTGTGTGTGTGTGTGTGTGTGTGTGTGTGTGTGTGTGCGCTAGTGATACTGGTGAACAATGTCTCCACAAGATTATTAGAGGAACACTCCAGCGTTTTTAGAAATAGGGCTTATTCAACTTCTTTCCTACATTTAGATATGTGGGCAAATGCATTTGTCACTTTTACTCGGCACATGCTAGCTGGCAACATAGGATTCCATTCATTATGCTAAGCTAGCGGCGACCCTGCCAAACAACATTGCATGCACTGAGACAAATGCATTTGCCCACATATCTAAATGTAGGAAAGAAGTTGAATAAGCCCTAATTCTAAAAACGCTGGCGTGTTCCTCTAATACCTGAAATGCAGGGCCTATTATGGTCCCCATGAGGAAAACAGCCTTTATAAATCATACTAAATGTTTTTTAAAAATGAAAGGTTCTGTGAGGGTTGTGTTTAGGGGTTGAATATATATAGTTTGTACAGTATAAAACTCTTTGTGTATTGCTGTGTATGATCTCAAATCAATTGTGTGCAGATACAGAACGATTTACGATGCTCTACAAGGAGAAGTGTGCGGTGGAGAGACTGTGTGTGGAGAAGCAGGAGGTAAACGCACAGCTGAGGTCTCTGTAGCTTTGATTAGTTCTGTAGCTCAGAGTGTTTGCTGTGTTTCAGCTGATCGTGTCTCTGGAGCGGCGGATCAGCGAGTTGAACGAGACCCTTCAGGAAGCTGGGGAGAGCTATATGGAAAAACTTGCAGAGGTCCAAACCCTACAAAACCGACTCTCAAATGAGGTGAACCGCGTGCTGATGAAACCTGCTGTATGCCTGTGCTCGCTCTGAACGCCTTTACTGTTGACAGGAGCAGAGAACGGAGGGTTTACAGAGCGACGTCTTCACTAAAGAGCAGGAGATCGGCCGTCTGCGCGAGGAGACCGCCAGGCTGACCGGTGGGTCTGTGGGTCAGTCTCGCCCGCGGTGTGGTCTGCTGCTCAACATTAAAGAGTCCATGACCCCACCGTCCACAGGAGGTCTGTGCCGCACGATCAGAAAGTCTGTGAGGGCCACGTCTCTGAGGAAGAAGCCGAGCTGATGACGTGCTGGGAATCAGTCACGCTATTCGGTCCTTCAATGTTTCTACCACGGTTTTTATTTGTGTAATAAAGTCTGTTTTAAAATCTCTGCAGTCTTTTTCCTGTTTGTTAATGATTCTGTGATTTGATAATCAGGGCCCAGTTGGCTTTGCGATTGGAGCAGATTTTGAAAATGGGTTGTTAAAGGCAAAAAGGATTAGAACACAAGCCAAAATATATAGATATACCTTTGATTAAAGTGTTATCCTGATACCAGCAGAAGGTTGGATTTCAGAATAATGTAATTGGTAAATGTTTGTACAGTCTATACATATTTAAATTTTGGTCTTGCGTAGTTTAACGTAGCAGACATTAAGCCTTTTTAATGAAGTGTAAAGATTTGTCATTTCAAGAAATCCCCCAAATAGCGGTTTATACTAACGCTGGGACTTTCAGTTTGTTCCAGTTTAGCTTGTAGTCGGTTTGTAGTTTTCGTTGATTAGTTTCCGGGATCGTTCCAGGTGTTTCTTTACCCTTTATCCCGGTCTGTACTGAAGTTCTTCACTGCGTCCCAATTCACATACTATCTGTCCTAAATGGTATTTGAAATTAGAATTAGAACTTAAATTAGAAGAACAAACAGAAGTACTAAACTACAAACATAATGGATGTGCGTGACTGACGGTTAAAGGGATAGTTCACCCAAAAATTAAAGTTACCCCATGATTTACTCCCCCCTCAAGTCACCCTAGGTGTGTATGACATTCTTCTTTCAGACAAAGAGTTATATTAAATGTGCTGGCTTGTCCAAGCTCTATAATGGCAGTGAATGGTCCATAAAAGAGAGATGGATGGATGCACTTTAATGATGGATGGATGCACTTTTATGATGGATGGATGCACTTTAATGATGGATGGATGCACTTTTATGATGATAGATGCACTTTAATGATGGATGGATGCACTTTAATGATGGATGGATGCACTTTAATGATGGATGCACTTTTATGATGGATGGATGCACTTTTATGATGGATGGATGCACTTTTATGATGGATGGATGCACTTTTATGATGGATGCATGCACTTTTATGATGGATGGATGCACTTTTATGATGGATGGATGCACTTTTATGATGGATGGATGCACTTTTATGATGGATGCATGCACTTTTATGATGGATGGATGCACTTTAATGATGGATGGATGCACTTTTATGATGATAGATTCACTTTAATGATGGATGGATGCACTTTAATGATGGATGGATGCACTTTTTCGATGGATGGATGCACTTTAATGATGGATGGATGCACTTTAATGATGGATGGATGCACTTTTATGATGATAGATGCACTTTAATGATGGATGGATGCACTTTTTCGATGGATGGATGCACTTTAATGATGGATGGATGCACTTTAATGATGGATGGATGCACTTTTATGATGATAGATGCACTTTAATGATGGATGGATGCACTTTAATGATGGATGCACTTTAATGATGGATGGATGCACTTTAATGATGGATGGATGCACTTTTTCGATGGATGGATGCACTTTTATGATAGATAGATGCACTTTAATGATGGATGGATGCACTTTTATGATGATGGATGCACTTTAATGATGGATGGATGCACTTTTATGATGATAGATGCACTTTTATGATGGATGGATGCACTTTAATGATGGATGGATGCACTTTTATGATGATAGATGCACTTTTATGATGATGGATGCACTTTAATGATGGATGGATGGACTTTTATGATGGATGGATGCACTTTTATGATGGATGGATGCACTTTTATGATGGATAATCATTTGAAGCGTATTGTATGTTTTATACACAGCGAAAATAACCTGCATTTGACCGAGATGACAATCGGCAGAAAGCGACTATCTGGCCGCGGCAGCGCAAATGTTTATGGTTGTCAGTGCATGTGACACCAGCTATAATTGGTTTTAATATGATTTCCCAATTAATAGGCAAGAATAAACCTGTTGACCTTCATGATTCCTGTTCATCCCGACAACAAAGCCCTTGAATGCAAGCATGACTTCAGATAATTAATAATTAATTAAATAATTGGGAATTATTATCAAATTTCCGATAGCACGTGAAGGCAGAACATGTATTCAATGTTATCCACATATTTAATCTGCAACAGTTGTAAACACACGTTTGGTCATTAACTTTTAAATGCATCATTATGCAAATTACAAACACATGAGACCTGTCTGGAAGAGACCAACGAGCGACTGCAAATCTCTCCGCAACGGTACGAAAATGAATGTTGTTGAATGATGAAAAATGAAGTTGAATGAGGAGAATTATAACTGACAAGACTGACAGGGCAGTTTAATCAGTGACAGGACACACCTAAGCCACAGAGCTGTCATAAAACGCAATTATGATGTAGTTTATACCAAATCTTATGCTACTCACTCAAAAGTATACATTTTCTTCACAAAAACAGTACATGCTGTTAGCGCATAGTAGCTTATAAGTAGACGAACTGGGACACCGCGGTTGTGTTTCCTTTGTTCAGTTTAGTGATGAGAGACACAAAGCGTTTCGAAACTCTGAATCAACTGAACCGATTCACTGTTCGGAGCGCTGTAAACGGCTCACTCGCGTCCCCTGCTGGTCAGAACAGTGGAACTGCAGCCAAACTCAGTCAAAACAAACCAACTGCAATGTTTCAGTGAAGCTGACATCATTAAATGCAATTAACAAATCATCTGATACCACTAAATATGACGAGCCTCTATAATAAATTATGCACATTTAATTGTGTTAGTATCGAGTGCGGGTGGGTATAAATTAAACTGATGTGAAGTCTGTTGAACAAAACAAAGACAGATTCAAGACACAGTTAATAATTCAATCTTTAATGTCAAGATTTTAATGGAAACTTCTGCTGGATTTACAGTCGATGGCAGAGAGAAAGATCTCCAGAAAAACAGGACATAATACACTAATATGGTTAACTGAACAAATTATTACATTTCGTTTAAAAAATATCAGCTGCCATTGATCGAGGAGTACACGTTTCTTGTGTGTATTATCCCGTACACAACACAGTCTTACTGTATTGAGCTTTTGCACACACATATTTCATAAATAAAGGTTCTTAACTGGCATCTATATTCAGGTTCAACAGGTAGACTTTATTTCAGTGGTCCACCTCAGACATGACCTGGGGTTAGAGATCATAATGCCTAAAGCGGACCATCGAAAGAAAAGTTTTTTTTAGATGATTTAATTATTTTTTTATTATTCTCATTTATTCTTTTCAGAGAAAGGTTCTTTAGGAACCCAGACCGGTTCTTCTATGGCATTGCTTTAAAACCCCTTTTGTGCATGAGATATAACGACTACTGAAATAACAACACAAGATTGCATGAATCTACCGTTTCAATAAATAAAATGTACAAACAAATATAGAAGTGTTTAATATAAATGTGGTAGCTACAATTTCCCTTAGTGGTCACAGGCAGCGTGGTCATACAACATACAAACATACACTGTTAGACATGGATGTGTGTTCTATGCTTTGGGAAAAAGACAGATATGACCTTTATTCACTCACAGGTGCTTTCTGTCTGAGGAGTTGCTAGCCTTATAGACCTGCCTTTCTACCTCAACAGTTTTGTTTATCTCTACAAAAAATACAAACATTGAGAGCGTCCGCCCAAATCCATCAAACTCTCTCAGCTCAGCCAATAGCGAGAGATTGGGGCGTGGCTACTGTAGCAGGTGGAGAGTTTGGGGCGTGGCTACTGTAGCAGTCTGATAGTTTGGGGCGTGGCTACTGTAGCAGGCTGAGAGTTTGGGGCGTGGCTACTGTAGCAGGCTGAGAGTTTGGGGCGTGGCTACTGTAGCAGACTGAGAGTTTGGGGCGTGGCTACTGTAGCAGGCTGAGAGTTTGGGGCGTGGCTACTGTAGCAGGCTGAGAGTTTGGGCGTGGCTACTGTAGCAGACTGAGAGTTTGGGGCGTGGCTACTGTAGCAGACTGAGAGTTTGGGCGTGGCTACTGTAGCAGACTGAGATTTTGGGCGTGGCTACTGTAGCAGACTGAGAGTTTGGGGCGTGGCTGTAGCAGACTGAGAGTTTGGGCGTGGCTACTGTAGCAGACTGAGAGTTTGGCGTGGCTACTGTAGCAGGTGGAGAGTTTGGGGCGTGGCTACTGTAGCAGACTGAGAGTTTGGGGCGTGGCTACTGTAGCAGTCTGAGAGTTTGGGGCGTGGCTACTGTAGCAGACTGAGAGTTTGGGCGTGGCTACTGTAGCAGGTGGAGAGTTTGGGGCGTGGCTACTGTAGCAGGTGGAGAGTTTGGGGCGTGGCTACTGTAGCAGGTGGAGAGTTTGGGCGTGGCTACTGTAGCAGGCTGAGAGTTTGGGCGTGGCTACTGTAGCAGACTGAGAGTTTGGGGCGTGGCTACTGTATCAGACTGAGAGTTTGGGCGTGGCTACTCTAGCAGGTGGAGAGTTTGGGGTGTGGCTACTGTAGCAGGTGGAGAGTTTGGGCGTGGCTACTGTAGCAGACTGAGAGTTTGGGGCGTGGCTACTGTATCAGACTGAGAGTTTGGGCGTGGCTACTGTAGCAGGTGGAGAGTTTGGGGTGTGGCTACTGTAGCAGGTGGAGAGTTTGGGGCGTGGCTACTGTAGCAGACTGAGAGTTTGGGGCGTGGCTACTTTAGCAGGCTGAGAGTTTGGGCGTGGCTACTGTAGCAGTTTGAGAGTTAGGCGTGGCTACTGTAGCAGGTGGAGAGTTTGGGGTGTGGCTACTGTAGCAAACTGAGAGTTTGGGCGTGGCTACTCTAGCAGGCTGAGAGTTTGGGGCGTGGCTACTGTAGTAGGTGTAGAGTTTGGGGCGTGGCTACTGTAGCAGACTGAGAGTTTGGGGCGTGGCTACTGTAGCAGACTGAGAGTTTGGGGCGTGGCTACTGTAGCAGTCTGAGAGTTTGGGGCGTGGCTACTCTAGCAGGCTGAGAGTTTGGGGCGTGGCTACTGTAGCAGTCTGAGAGTTAGGGGCGTGGCTACTGTAGTAGGCAGAGCCAGAGGGTGTTTAGCCTCTGTGGGACCATAACTGAGGTGTTAAATAGAAAAAAGACATTCAGTTTCGGTTACAGGAGTGCAAACTGAAGTTCACTGAACTACATTTAGAGCATCAAAGTTAAAAAGGTCATGAACACATCAAAGCAAACAAGGCATTGCGATGCAACACGCTACAATGAACACTTCATTACAACACCATCATGCACCCATTCAGAAAGACAAACGTACCAGTTAATAGTGTTTACTTTGTGTCCAGTGTAGACAGACTCAAACAGTTGGATGGGCTTATTATGAGTGAGATGCTCGCGTTTGCTCTAGACAGTGTTAGCAATTCAATTGCGTACTCATGACACATAGCAACACAGCTGAAAGTATTCCTAATATGTACTTTTATTGAGTAGCCTAATTTTACCTGTTGAGACTTGCCTTCACAAGCAGCCGTAAGAGCTTGAGATGTTTGATGTCACAGGCATCTTATGCCCACCAAATTTGTTTGACAAATTCTTTAAGAAACATGAAAGCTTGCCCAAAGCCAGTCTAGATTTAGGGTTCATGTTGGTGGCCATTGCCAATGTCGAGGTGAGGACTATAAGGTGGATTTGGTGTAAATGAGTTATTTCACAATCTGAAGCAAGTTTAGAGAATGGGGCAGTGTTGTCCACAAAACATGTACAGAATCTCCAGTGCATCAGGTTCTGCAGAGCGTCTTGTGACTTCAGTGTTTTGTCCTTTGGTTGGCTGGGTAACTACGGGAGGTGTAGTTTCTATTATTGGATGCACCTTATTAGAAGGTGATGTGAAGACTGCTACAATGCTGTGCTTTTCAGCCAAACATTTAGGAGGCTCTGCATTAGGACTAGCCGTGCTCTCTGTTCTCCACTCTGGAGTGTCAGGTTTTTGCTCATCTGGCTGTACCTCGGAATCATTGGCATTTGGAAGGTGAAAGTAGGTGAACGTCCTCCCTGTGTTTCCCCCTTGCTCTGTGAAAGATGGATCCTTGTCAGGCATTATAGGAGAATGGCCAAATAGGGAATATGGAATATCCTCTTTCCCAGAATCCTGCTCTGACTCAGACAACCCAATTTTCTCCTTTACATGCTTGGGTGTGTCTCCATCCTCTGGACAAAGACTTGTTTGGTTTTCCCTACATAACCAGCGACCCTTATCAATTAGGACTGCATCCTTTGGTCCCACCCTGGCATTCAGAGTGATGCAGTGCGTTGGCTCATTGAAGCCGTATCCTGTGCTTGTGGCATTAAAGTATGACAAATCTGGGATGGCTTTCATGTGAGACTCATTGATGGAGGGCAGCCTTGGGGCATTTGTACCTCTAGGGCCTTCTCTTTTCTTTTTCTCTTTTCTGTTCTCATCAGAACTAGGTCCTTTAGAGCCTTGCCCGTAAAGCCGCTCAATAGTTCTTTTTACATAACCCTTAGCAATCGACATCCTGCATGGATCTTTCTCTTCTATCAATTCCTCTGTGGATGTTGAGGACTGGTGTTCTTTTCCGTCAAACTGGTATTCTGCGGAATCAGAACTTGGGCTGCTGGGCTGTATATCTGTAGTGTTCTTAGCCAGAAACATGTCTCTGATGGATTTCACTCTGTTGGTCTGAATGTGTACCTCTGAATCTTTCGCCAAAGCACTGTGTTTGGAATCATAGCTGAATGCCAATGATGATGAGACAGAATCCATTGATGCCCTATCTGTAGCTTTGGTGATCTTAGCTGTCTCTACATTTGGTTCATTGATGTGGTTCAAGAGCTGTTCGCCAAATGTCTGTGCTGTATTATAAGGTCTCATACTCACTGACTTGTCCTGCTCTTCTAGACTGCTGATAAGCTCTGCAATAGTGCTCGCTCTAATCTCATCTCCTTCACACTCAGTGGCTTCCTCAGACATCTCCTCAAAGTCCTCCTGGTAGAAGGTGTAGCATTCTGGTGCTTCTAGGATCACATGTTCCTCTTCTGAATAAGTCCCACTTTCCATACACAAGTCTTGATTTTGTATTTCATCCACTTCTATTTTTGATTCAACAATTCCTGTACAGGTAACAAGTGACTTAGTTCCTTCCACGTCAGCAGTGTCTACGTCTTTTACTCTCTCGTTTACCACTTTTCCCATGACCTCTTCTTTTTTTGATAACTTCTTCTCTACTTCTGAACTATTTTCGTCCCATGTACCTCTTCCCTCATCAATTTCCCATTGTTTTTCGTCATTTCCCTGATGTTTCTTTACAGTTTCATCTTGTTGCTTGTGTCTTACTTTCTCCATTTCTAGCAGTTCTGTTCTCTTTAACCCCATCTCTTGGTACATTTCTGCCCCAAAGCTAGATTCACTAGATGACATATCCTCGCAGATATCTGAGTCAGGTATTGCATCACCCTGAAAAGTTCTCTCAGTGTTGTAAAAGTTCTCATTTCTCAAATCCTCATGGTATCTATCAGCGATCAGAAGATTGTCCGTATCAGAGCTTGCTGTGAAAACCTGTGAACGGTCACTATTCTTAAGGTGTGCATTTATAGCTCTATCAATAACTGAATTAACGTAGATGCTCACATAATCTTCCAGCACTAATTCTGAGAAACTAGCCATCTGCTCTTTAGAGCGGTGCTCTGAAAAGCCATTCATTTCCATCTCTGGGAGGGAATCACTCGCCTTGACCGTGTCTTCCATCTGATTGCATATCATGTTCTCTACATCTACATGGTTGAGGGCTGCCAGCTCCTCTCGGACTCTCTCGGGAACGCCTAGATGTTCCATCAGCACTTGGATAGAACGTTCTTCCTCCTCTGGACTGTGATGGGACTCTTTCCCAGTGGTGTCTGGTGTGGGACTGCTACTTCTTGCTTTATTGCTCAGTACTTGGAAGCCCTTCCAGTTCTGAAGCAGCTGAACAGATGCTGAGTTGTAAAGGTCAGATAGACTTAACCTTAGATGATCTGTATCCTCTATTACCGCCAATTCCTTTAGAGACTGTAGCATGAGCATTGCCTCAGAACTGCTTAGGTTGGTCTCAGTCTGACAACATGTATTTAAATGGCTTAAGCCATCCTTTAAAGTCATGACAGAAAGAAAGGCGAGGAGTACCCTGGAGGAAGAGCTAAACGTAGATGCCAAGCACAAAGAAAAATCTGGCAGAGGTTTGGAGGTTTTCAGACATAATGACAGCTTGTGTTGTGTGATCTCACGAAGTGACTGAATGGAACAGCAAAGCTGATCAAGTACTGGCTTCATATCGGGCCTTACAGCCATTTTAACTGTGTAGAATTTTTGTGCTTGCATATCTATCAGTTCTGTTAGAGGCTTTGTTTGGGTTTCGAGGGTCCTCCTCAAAGTGTTTTCTGGGTAGGTCTTACTTATTAGCTCAGAAATCTTTTGATTTCCAATTGTTTTTGTTAAGTGATCACTTTGTTTGTCTAAAAGTGCTTTCTTTTTGGTGTTTGGGGAATATACATTGATCCCCTTCTCATCAAATGTGTCCTTCGTTGATGGTTGTATTGTCTTAGATTGGTAATTGAACAGTGATGCTTTTGCCATTGTGTTATTTTTGGGTATAGCTTCTAAACAGGAGTGCACTGGAGTCGGTTGAGATTGTAGCCAGAGTTCGACATATTCACATGTTTGCAGTGTCATTGTGCCTTTATTATGCACGTTTTCCTTTGGAAGAGTGTAACTATCAGCTTGCACTTGTGTGCTGCTTTGTTCTTTTTCAACCAATAGTAGGCTCGGTCGTCTGTTGTCAGTTGAACACACTCTGTTCTAGGCTTTAGTCCACGTTCACTATTATTTCTCCTTTTCAGGAGTTTTTGAGCAGCTTTTGCTCTGAAATGTCTCATAGCTCCTTTCTGACTCAATATATCAGCTCTTATTTTCTTTATTTCTTTCAATATGTCATCTTTTTTATCTCTCTGCTTTCTTTCTGGATTAGCAGACTTAAACAAGTGATTCTTTTTCACTATTACTCTCACTGACTTCCTCTTTGTGGTTGTATCAACAGTAAGAACTGCTCTAGATACCGAGGCTTCTGAGGAGGTGCTTGCTTTGTAAGTGGAAGCAAAGGGTTTTGACATTGGGGAGAGTGTATCTTGTTTCCCAATTGACTGACATCTGATAGTTGCCAAGGTCTCAGATGTCATATCTTCACTAAAGGAATGGAACGTTTTATCTGAGGATACTGCAGAAGATGCTATATAGCCATGTTGGGTATTGCCTGAGAAGTTCTCTTGGCAAGTCTGTTCTTCATAGACGTGTAGTAATGTCTTGTTCTGATTGTCCTGGAACTGGAGGACCTCTAAAGATCTGTAGTCACTGGACTGTAGATGTGTGGTGGTGTTCGTATCAGAGGGCAGAGTGCACCGAGGCTTGGGAACAGGGTGGTTCTGCTTCACTTCTCCGTTGTCCAGATCTTCCATGTTTGAGTATGAAGAGTTCTTTTGAGTTTCTGTATCACTGATGCTGTCGATCGATCCTTGTTTTTGCAAGTGGGGATGAGGAAGCCGCTCTAACGCCATGCTTGCTGCACCTCCATTGAGCCTGCTTTCATTGGGGTCACTCTCGCTGACCTCTATGGGAACAGTATCATTTTGAGGGGGAAAGTTGTCAGGTAAATTAGCATCCAGGTCAGGACAGGGAACGGTGGCTGCTGTAAACTGATTGCACACATTGGAACGGCTGACTGTGGTGGTCCAATGAATCGTTTCCTCTTCTTTAATAGTGAGGCGTACCTTCATTTCTACTGTCATACTTCCGTCTCGATTGACTCGAAAGGATTTCTCAATGTCATCATCAGGGGGCATTTGTGTGTCGTCATCTCTCTCGCCATCCAGACTGGTGATTATTTCAGTTTCAGAAACTGACTCAAGATGATGTCTAGGAGCTGCTTCCACAGAGCCATTTGGGTTGCTTGGAAAATCACACATACTTCCGGGAAAACTGCTTTGTATTTGATTCACAATGTAGCGTTCTGAAGATAGGGAGAAGGGAAAAGATTTGGTCTTGTGGGATTTCTTTTTTCCTTTATAATGTTGGTGATATGTAGACAGATGTAGAGTTGTTTGAAGTCAGGACAGCAGTAAAGCAATGCAAGTGAGAAAAATATGAACACAGATTAGAGAGAGAGCATACGCTATAATCCATATTGAAGAATGTAGGTCACTGTACGTATTACAGTAGATATGAATGCCTCAGCACTTGCTTCAAGATTGATTATCTTGATATGCAGTGTAGCATATAAGAAACATGTTTTAAAGTAATGAATATATGCAAAGTTTCTATAGCAGTTCTGTACTGTAAAATAAATCAACTTACTGGTTGTTTGCCACTGCCGTCCCAGTCTTTTAGCTGGTAGCCAGGTTGGTGGAGACGACTGGACATCATAGTTGCTTTTTTTGAAGGGTTCTCGGCCAGCGGCCACCAATACCCCAGAGCATAAGATCAATGCAGGAAGCCCGTCCACCTATGACAATGTGAAAACATCTGTATCATGTGTCAACAAAGCAGAGATGAAATATTAGTGTACTAGTCATTCTAGAATAAAGTACACTACTTTAGGTCATTTATTGAATTTGAGAGTTATTAACAAAGTCAAATTCAAGCAGAGTGTGGCTTTAATAAAGTGGGATCTGATGTTGTTTTTAGACTCATTATATAGACAAAACAGTTCAAGAAACATGCTTCAGAATATCTTCTGTGTTCTGCAGAAGAAAGTCGTACAGGTTTGGAATGACATACGGGCGAGTAAATGACGACAGCTGAGGATGAGAGGTTGCGTATGTTGTGTCCTGTAGAGCATTGCAAAATTAGGACCCACTTTATATTAGGTGTCCTTAACTACTATGTACTAACATTTTAATTCATAATTTGATACATTGCACTTATTGTGTACATACATGTTTTTACATTGTACTTACATTTTAAAAAATACCTGCATGTAATTACATCTGTAATTAATTTCTGTAGTTACATTTGTAATTACACAGTTGACACTTCCCTTACACCTAACCCTACCCTTAAACTGACCCATCCCACCACACCTGTCCCTAACCCTACCCTTAAACTGACCCATCCCACCACACCTGTCCCTAACCCTACCCTTAAACTTACCCATCCCACCACACCTGTCCCTAACCCTACCCTTAAACTGACCCATCCCACCACACCTGTCCCTAACCCTACCCTTAAACTGACCCATCCCACCACACCTGTCCCTAACCCTACCCTTAAACTTACCCATCCCACCACACCTGTCCCTAACCCTACCCTTTAAACTTACCCATCCCACCACACCTGTCCCTAACCATACCCTTAAACTTACCCATCCCACCACACCTGTCCCTAACCCTACCCTTAAACTTACCCATCCCACCACACCTGTCCCTAACCCTACCCTTAAACTTACCCATCCCACCACACCTGTCCCTAACCATACCCTTAAACTTACCCATCCCACCACACCTGTCCCTAACCCTACCCTTAAACTTACCCATCCCACCACACCTGTCCCTAACCATACCCTTAAACTTACCCATCCCACCACACCTGTCCCTAACCCTACCCTTAAATCCCACCACACCTGTCCCTAACCCTACCCTTAAACTTACCCATACCCACCACACCTGTCCCTAACCCTACCCTTAAACTGACCCATCCCACCACACCTGTCCCTAACCCTACCCTTAAACTGACCCATCCCACCACACCTGTCCCTAACCCTACCCTTAAACTTACCCATACCACCACACCTGTCCCTAACCCTACCCTTAAACTGACCCATCCCACCACACCTGTCCCTAACCCTACCCTTAAACTGACCCACACCACCACACCTGTCCCTAACCCTACCCTTAAACTTACCCATCCCACCACACCTGTCCCTAACCCTACCCTTAAACTTACCCATCCCACCACACCTGTCCCTAACCCTACCCTTAAACTGACCCATCCCACCACACCTGTCCCTAACCCTACCCTTAAACTGACCCATACCACCACACCTGTCCCTAACCCTACCCTTAAACTGACCCATACCACCACACCTGTCCCTAACCCTACCCTTAAACTGACCCATCCCACCACACCTGTCCCTAACCCTACCCTTAAACTTACCCATCCCACCACACCTGTCCCTAACCCTACCCTTAAACTTACACACAACACCACACCTGTCCCTAACCCTACCCGTATCCCACCTCAATATCAGCAAAGGTGTTTTGCAACACAATATGAACACAGTAAGTACATTGTACTTATTTTTGTATGTAAGTACACAGTAGATAAGGCCACCTAATATAAAGTGGGGCCCAAAATTACATTGACAGCAGCTTGAACAGATGTTTATTTGTTTCAGGGACTGAAAGAAGGGATGTAGCCATTACTAAAAGGCTATTCCAGTAGTTGGTGAAAGCATTGTTGTGCACCTATGAGGTCTGCGCATTGATATCACCAATGGGTGTTAGGGCCTATTCTACGAGGAATGGAATGGTTTTTATTTGGATTTTATAGAGAAATCTGAATGGAGGACTAACACATGCTTCTTAGGTTTTAATCAGGGTTAGATGTTAAATGTGCTTATTATGCTTGTTACACAGGTTGGTAGAGGTGGCAGCTATAGGGGCACCGGAGGAACGTTTTCATAGTTCTTATAACTATGATTAGAAGTACCCCCTTTTGGGCGTGTTTGCACCACAGGACCTGGGAATGATTTTAGTTATCGAAACGCCTTTTGAGGGGACTAAATTAGCTCCTACTTTAGAGTAGGGTCTAACCCAGAACAATAGGAACTATCAGTGACGTAAGTGTACGTCCCAAATGCATGCCATACGAAACACCAGCATGTGTAAAAAACTCCACAAACATTGCTTTAGACGTTGATGTCCAGGCACTTCTCAAGCCACCATGGCATCTTCCAGTTTACGTTGTTGAATGCCGCGCTTAAATGATGTGGCGATTGGCTTAAGTCAGTGCAGGGTTCCTACAGGCGGTGCAAATGCACCCGGGAAAATATAGTCCTCGGGAAACATGTGGTGGTTTATCCCTATAACCGAGTTCCTATAACGTCCCAGTGCGAAAGCCCCTTATATGATCCCAGCTAGCAATGTTGCGTTTAAAAGGCGTCTAATAGCTGGCCAAACATAGACCTGACATCTAGGCTAAAACAAGGCAAAATTTGGGCTGTTAATGAACATTTCATAGATGTCTGGCCTTACCCAAGAATAGACTATTCATCAGTTTCAAAGAAAGGAAACCAAACACTTTGTATTCACTGTAGACTTACATGATGGTATATCATACATCTCACAAGTTATTTTGGCAAAACCGATATGTAACCAAATTCAAGGTTATATTGGCTAGAAGTGGGTTATGTTTTCTTGATTAGGCATTATGTTTCTCAGCCAAACACACACTTATAGGAAGCTGGTTATGCATGACAGTAGTTGATGTTAAGTGTGATTATCCGCTGAATTGAAGTGATTCTATAAGACTTTAGGTAATCCTCACACCTGGAAGGTGTTCTTGTAGCATCAGCTGCAGAAATCTTGTTCTCCCCTTAGGGAACCAGGATTTCCTAATCAAGATATTTCCTGTTGTAACTTTTAACATTGCAATGTGTATACGAAACTGTTTAGCTGTTAGGATGTTACGCACTAATTTATTGGGCAAACTAAAGCCCATATGGAATTTATGTAGAGATTATCAACACGTTCTCACTTTCAACCCGTCACATATTGACTCTTGGTCAGGACCCCAGTTTTCCCGATGTGCAGGGTACTCCATTGCTTTCAGTTGTTTGCCATATGCATCAGATCAAGAGGCATAATACTTTGCCTTTGTAAGTAGTAGATATTTTGAAGCACCTAACCCAATCCCCTACCCTAAACCGACCTACTTCTCAACAACATATAACACGCACCAGACCAATAACAGTACAGTCACAGGTATTTATTGCAAAAATACCCAAAATATTGTTGCATTCCAAGTCTTCTGAAGCCATTATATGAAGAACAGAGTGGACGGTTTAAATCACTGAATATGATCCCACTCCATGAACGCACGCAGTCATATCTCATGAGACACGAGAGCCAATAGTATTTCACAATCAGAGCAGGAACTCTTCTTCTGGTGGCAATATTTGTGTCCTAAATCAGAGGCTGCATCCTTTAAAGTCTGCGGAGATTGATGCATGTGTTATTAAATGAGATGGGCTAACTTACGGAGGATGGCTCTGATGCTCACGTGCCACTGTTGGTGCTTTCGGCGGGGTCAGGGGTCACCATGGGCACCCTGACTGGTCAGCGGCTATGCCGCCCCATACGCAACAAACTGCGATGCTCTGTGTATTCTGACCCCTTTCTAACAGAACCAGCATTAACTTCTTGAGCAGTTTGAGCTCCAGTAGCTCGCTCTGTTTGATCGGACCACGGGCCAGCCTTCGCTCCACACGTGCATCAATGAGCCTGGGCGCCCCGACCCTGTGGCCGGTTCTCCACTGTTCCTTCCTTGGAGCACTTTTGATAGATCCTGACCACTGCAGACCGGGAACACCCCACAAGAGCTGCAGTTTTGGAGATGCTCTGACCCAGTCGTCTAGCCATCAAAATCTGGCCCTTGTCAAACTCGCTCAAATCCTTACGCTTGCCCATTTTTCCTGCTTCTAACACATCAACTCTGAGGACATAATGTTCACTTGCTGCCTAATATATCCCACCCACTAACAGGGATCATCAGTGTTATTCACTTCACCTGTCAGTGGTCATAATGTTATGCCTGATTGGTGTATATACATCTAGGTTACTTGATTGAATGTGCACTTAATAATAACAACCATAAATTGAAATAAAGCTCTACATAACGCTTCAGGTTAGCATTATTAATAAAGCTGGTTTGGTGGTCTATACGCCATGCCTCAGATTCCCTTCTGTATCCCAGATTGCAGTGGAGTATAATAGGATGAAGGGGTAAAGAGGCTTAGCGTGACCAGGCAGCAGGTCTTCCTCGTTCTGTAAAAGCTATTTATGCTCACTCAGACACTGGGTCGGCTTACTCGCACCAGATCCACCACTGACATGGTCACCTAATCAAATAAAACACTGGACATATATGAATGGTTTTGATGTGAAGCTGGCATGGCAAAACAAGCGTTGCATTGGTGTCTCGTCCTGTTTTACATCGTGACTCGGTAATAATGCACGTTTATAGAGAATAAGGGGAAGGGGTGTTTGGGAAACCTGTCAGGAAACAGTCATTATTTCTGTAGTGGTGCAACATTTAATAATTTCAGGATCAAATGAAAAATAAACTGCTGGCCTTACCCTTCTTCCTTCAGGAGTGTGTAACTTGAGTACAGGGAAGTGCATGACCTCTGACATGTGATCTAACAGCGCTTTGAAGGAGTATGTTGTTCTCCTCTGCAGCGTGAGTGTGTGCTTCACCTCCGGCTCTCCGTTGCGGAACAGCACTAGTCGTTTGGGTGTGTGCAGCAGGACCCGCTCATTCCTTCTCACGCTGTAGGCTCCGTGTTGAGCAGGGGTGTGTGTGGACCAGGCCATGCGTCGCGCGCTAAGAGGCCGAGCGTGATACCAGGGGGGCGGTTTCCGGCGCGCCCGCTCCAGGTCAATGGGTTTGACAGTCCGGCGATCGGAGCAAATGTAGGAGTGACCGTGATGTAACTGGTCGAGGGAGCGCACCGCCGTATGACCGCGAGGGGTTGTAATGGTGCGCACTCCAAACGGCAGCGGCACACGCTTGGATAGGCTGTCCAAGAGAGCCTCGAAGGTTTTGAAGGTGCGGCTGTTGATGACCACAGGCAGGCCACTGAACTGGGCATCCCCGCTTTTATAAAAGCACACGCGTTTGGAGGCGGTGGGCTCGGTGATGTATGGCTGCCGGGATGTCATCTGAGTTTGACCGCTGGCCGTCGACTGGGCCTGTGGAGGAGCCTTCCGCACGACCGCAGCTTCACTCATCATCACGACTTCACCGCATCCTACGGGTGAAGGAACACATGTGTAATGTCACTGATAACAAACTATACAAATCTGCACATGACCAAAAACTCTCCAGTGAAAGCATTCATTTCATTTTTCCCCTGTGTGACATTTTCATCTTTTTCAGTTTTGTGTTAATCCCAACCATTGTCCAATTTCACCACAGGGTCTCCGTTAAAATGAGACCACACTTAAGTTGATGATGCATGCATTCAAAATGCATCATTATTGTATTAATGCATTATAATGCCTTATAAACAACCTCATGATTATGCATCATTTCATAAATAATCATAATAACAGTTACAATACATTATAGCACTTACTTTTTTGTGGCTATAACGTTTAAGAGTAATGCATTATAACACCAGACTATGCCTTCATTCATAATGCATCATAAGGGTATTAATGCCTCATGACTTTATAATGTGTTCATGTCATCATAAACACATTATAATCAATAATCATAACAACAGTAATAATACTTGCCTGTATGTGGTTATAACTATTAAGAGTATGATGATTTATAACACATGATTTTAACCACTGAAGTTATAGTTTCATATCTTTTACTTTCCCAAGTCTCATATCTTGATATTGTCTGCACATTATCATACTCCATCTAATGAGTGATGACAAAGTCTTCTTTAAAGATCTAAAGCACTTTATAATGTGCTCGTGCTTTAAGTCTTCTTTTAAACAGCCGTAAGATATCATGAAGAGGTTATAAGACATTTCCCCTGAGGTCAAATCAAAGCTGTGTGCAAAAGTACATGAAAGTCATGTTGTTATGATACAACACATTATAATGTTGTTTTTAAGGCATTATAATACAGTAAGAATACCCTTATGATGCATTATGAATGCAGGCATCCTCTGGTGTTATAATGCACTGTACTCTTAAAAGTTATAACCACAAATAAGTATTATAATGTATTGTAACTGTTGTTATGATTATTTATCAGATGATACAACACATCATAAGGTTGTTAATAAGGCATTATAATGCATTAAGAATACCCTTATGATGCATTATGAATTCAGACTGGTGTTATAATGCACTGTACTCTTAAATGAGACCACACTTAAGTTCGTGCTCCTAAGATTACAGTTTTTTCAGATTTCACAATGGACCTGTGTGTAACTTTTTTTTAATTGACGCACATAAATATTATAAACACCAGCTGAAGGGAAACACACCTGTGGTGATATTTCTGCACAATGATATGTTGCGTTATGATGTTTTTAAAGTGAAATGTCCAGTGGGTGGCGCTAAAAGCGTGATCGTTGTACCCGAAGATGAGCGTGGGTCTGGGAATGTTTTAGTACATTGGTGGTTGTACGTATGGCAGCAGTTCTGGATTGAGTTTCGCTGAACGGTTAATGCTTTATCGAGTTACGCACCACTAAACCCTAAACATACCTGACGGTGTTAACAAATGCAAACACATTTTCTGAAGCAACATGCCATTTTAGCTTTTTCTTCAAGTCTTTGCGCTCTTTTATCGTGACTTGTGAATGATGGACATGTATTTTATGTCTATGTCTTAAATTGCTGCAGGTCCAGCATCCAAAACAAAACATGCTGATATATTTTCAGCAGATTTGTTATAATATTGAATATTACTGGAGATAAATGAGCAATATCACACTTGTAGCACACGTGTGTTATCGATCTATATCAGCACGGCTGTAGGTAATCACTGATATACAGTCATGTCGCACGGCTACGAGTGTGATATTGCGTTTATACTACAGCTCGGCAACACATGGGAGTTAATAAACAAGAAACATCAACGGAGTGTCTTTTTTTTGTGCAGATCTACTACTTCACATCTCAAGTGGACAGTTTGACAGTCGAGCTCGAGCCTCCATCACTCATTCAGAAACATCAGAGCGAGGAACGGAGGAACGTTGAGTCGCTTCAGTCAAGATTATTGCATTATGTAGAGTATTACGGTATAATGAGCGAAAGATTGACTAAACGAGTGTATTACCTGCATCTGATATAGCATTCATTCTTCAGCGCCATGTCCATAATATTATATCCATTAAAAAATCTGTATGAATATCTGCTGATATCTGTGTCAGCGCTGGAACGACTTCCTTGTTTACAGCAGTCACTCATAAAGACTGTACACTCATCTGATGGTGTAATAATGAAGTCACAATCACTGACGGACCCTCACACACACACACACACACACACACACACACACACACACACACACACACACACACACACACACACACACACACACACACACACACACTTGTTTACAGCAGTCACTCAGAAAGACTGTACACTCATCTGATGGTGTAATAATGAAGTCACAATCACTGACGGACCCTCACACACACACACACACACACACACACACACACACACACACACACACACACACACACACACACACACACACACACACACACACACACACACACACACACACTTGTTTACAGCAGTCACTCATAAAGACTGTACACTCATCTGATGGTGTAATAATGAAGTCACAATCACTGACGGACCCTCACACACACACACACACACACACACACACACACACACACTTGTTTACAGCAGTCACTCATAAAGACTGTACACTCATCTGATGGTGTAATAATGAAGTCACAATCACTGACGGACTCACACACACACACACACACACACACACACACACACACACACACACACACACACACTCACACACACACACACACACACACACACACACACACACACACACACACACACTCACACACACACACACACACACACACACACACACACACACACACACACACACACTCACACACACACTCACACACACACACACACACACACACACACACACACACACACACACACTCATCTGATGGTGTAATAATGAAGTCACAATCACTGACGGACCCTTCCTCAACACCACAGACGGCATTTCATTCATATAAAATAATCTCTAAACGAACAACAACAGCCATTATAAACGACAATATGAAATAAACACAAGCAAACAATTCAGTCAAACGTACAAGAGCGGCACTCTAGTACAGGATTCAGTTAAATATAGTCTAAATATACACTTATGAAACTTCATTTTGCCTGTTTTTTTTCTCTGGAACGAGTAAGGTCTAAATAACTACATTCTCACATAAAACCTCTTAAAACGACATATCTTGACACAACAAAGTAAAGTTATAGTGGATGTGCTCGTCTCAAGCGGAGCGAAACAAACGGTTCCACAGATCCTGGGGGAATATCACACCGCTCTCAGCCAATCACAATCCAGAACCAGAAAGAGCTGCTGTATAATATTGGATAATGTTTCCAACCACATTACAAATAAGCTCTGCGATGGCATATTCTTTAACCAGCGTTAGATCTAATCGATCTGTGTGTGTGTGTGTGTGTGTGTGTCTCCGTAGGTCAGCTGTAACGGCAGGTGTTGTTTACGGTTCAGCAGGTCTGGATTAAACCGGCACTACAGACATGATCAAATCATCAGAACCTTTAGTTATTACCAACACACATCAATGCCTCAAGCCATCTGATTATATCATAATCTTACACACAACGTGTTTAATTTATGTGGAAAGCTATTCTTTAAAAGGTAAACTAAGATAATATTGATTGGTTGATAATCGGAAGAACTGTATTTTTAAAGGTAGTTGCTTTTTTGTCATACACAACATTTAGAAAACACAACTTTCATATCTTTTCATATCGAGTATCTTAGAATGCATCTTTACAGGTGGAGCTCAAGCAAACACATACGAGTCTCAGAAACACAACATGAAATCAATAGTCATAAAGGTTGTGAAATACTCACGGTGTTCCTGATTTTGAGCAAGTTAACGTGAATATTTTATCACGCTTAAGCGCTGTCATATGCCGCACAGAACAGCCCTGTGATGGAGACTCGAGGTTATTTTGAGCCACTGCTTTAGACTTCATTAGCCTAATCTTTTCTCTGTCATAATCTCTCCATCCAGGGCTGGGCTCGAGGCTCGGAGAGTGTGTGTGAGGTGGGCTGTTATAACACCCGGCCCTCCTGACTTATGTAAGAATAAAGACTTCTCAGTATCGCTATCAATATCTTACCAATGAAAAAACAACAGGGTAACTTTAAAAATGATATACCAATACTTTCTATGAAGCCTGTTATAATGCATTATAAGGATGTTCTAAATGCATTATAATGCCTTATAAACAACCTTATAATGTGTTGGAACAACAGTTACATTATAATACTTACCTATTTCTGGTTATAACGTTTAAGAGGAATGCATAATAACACCAGATGATGCCTGCATTCATAATGCATCATAAGCGTATTTTTAATGAATTATAAGGCTCAAGGCCTCTGCATTGACTGTCCACAAACAGGCATACAGGGAATATAGGAGGGAGTATGCAGAAGCACTGAGGGATGCACGTTCCACGTTTTATTCCAACATCATCAACAACAGCCCTGGTGACTCCAAGCAACTTTTTTCTACAGTGAATCACCTTCTCAAACCCCCCTCACCCTCCCACTCTGAGATCACCGAAGAGAGATGCAACATGCACATCACTTTCTTTTAGGAAAAAGTTAACACCATCCGCTCTCGCCTCTCCACCACTGCGGTCCTGCACCTCCCAACTGCTGACCCACCGCTTGAGATTGTACAGTCGCTCTGCACCTTCTCCGAAGCCACACAGGAGGAAGTAGAGGACATCATGAATAAAATGAAGCCGTCCACCTGTGCCCTGGACAGAAGGCAAACATCTCTGCCATCTCTCCATTCATCACCAAGATCATAAACCACTCCCTCCTGGCCGGCCATATCCCATCTGCACTAAAAACTGCAGTCATCAGAGCTCTACTGAAAAAACCCACCCTGGATCCAGAAGTTCTCTCCAATTACAGGCCCATCTCCAATCTACCATTCCTATCAAAGGTTCTGGAAAAATTGTTGCAGCACAACTCCATGATCACCTCAAACACATTAAACTGTATGAAAAGTTTGAGTCTGGTTTCCGCCCTGCTCATAGCACAGAAACAGCCTTGGTCAGAGTCACCAACGGTTCCCCATCACTACTCATCCTCCTGGACCTCACAGCTGCTTTAGATACGGTAGACCACAACATCCTTCTCCACCGTCTGCAATACACCATTGGACTCTCAGAAAACGCTCACAACTGGTTCAGCTCCTACCTGACTGACAGAACTGAGCATGATGCCCTGGGCAAAGCCAAGTCACACACCCACAACGTCACCTGCGGTGTTCCTCAGGGCTCTGTGCTGGGCCCCACCCTCTTTTCCCTCTACATGCTCCCCCTTAGCAATATCATTAGCAGACATGGCATAGCATTTCACTGCTATGCGGATGACACAGATCTACCTCAAGACAACCCCCACTTCTTCTGCTCCTCTGCCAACTTCTACACTGACTAACTGCCTGGAGGAGATAGAGGCATGGATGAAGCTCAACTTTCTTCAGCTCAACAGTTCCAAAACGGAGGCCATCCTGGTTGGCACACCACATCAGCTCCACTCTTCCACCATCACCAATATCACTTTCTCTGGCCAAACCATCTCCCTCTCCACATCTGTCACCAACTCTGTTGTTAAAATGGACCAACAACTCACCTTTGACACCCACATCAAACACCTCTATAAGACATCATTTTACCACCTCAAGAACATCGCCAAACTCCGTCCAACACTCACCCTATCAGATGCAGAGAAGCTCGTCCATGCCTTTGTCTCCTCCAGGCTGGACTACTGTAATGCACTCCTCATCGGGATCTCTGGCAGGAGCATCCAGAGACTCCAGTACATACAGAACAGCGCTGCCAGGATCCTGATGAGGGTGCGCAAGCATGACCACATCACTCCCATTCTGAAATCCCTACACTGGCTCCCTGTCCCACTCAGAATTGAGTCCAAGGTCTCCCTCCTCACTCACCAGTGCATTCATGGACATGCCCCCCTTCACCTTCAGGAACTCCTCACACACCCTCCAGACCTCCTCACACACCCGGTCTGCAACCTCACACACCCTCCAAACCTCCTCACACACCCGGTCTGCAACCTCACACACCCTCCAGACCTCCTCACACACCCTCCAGACCTCCTCACACACCCGGTCTGCAACCTCACACACCCTCCAAACCTCCTCACACACCCTCCAGACCTCCTCACACCCCCAGACCTCCTCACACACCCGGTCTGCAACCTCACACACCCTCCAAACCTCCTCACACACCTCCAGACCTCCTCACACACCCCCAGACCTCCTCACACACCCCAGACCTCCTCACACACCCTCCAGACCTCCTCACACACCCTCCAGACCTCCTCACACACCCGGTCTGCAACCTCACACACCCTCCAAACCCCCAGAACCAAGCTCTGCATGGGTGATAGGGCTTCTGCTTCTGAAAAACACCCTCCCTGACCACCTGAGGGCCCCACAGACTACAGATGTTTTTTAAAATAGACTTAAAAACATATCTCTTTAAAAAAGCATACAACTGACATGTACAATTTACTTTTAATTTCTTAATTTTAACTCTTGACCCTGTAGCACTTTGAGATTGTTCCAAATGTAAAGTGCAATATAAATAAAATTGATGATTTATTATTATTAAATGTTATAACCACAAGTATTATAATGTATTGTAACTGTTGTTATGCTTATTTATAAGATGACACAACACATCATTATAAGGCATTAAGAATACGCTTATGATGCATTATGAATGCAGGCTTTATACAATCACTATAGGAAGAAACTACATAGACAATGAAAGCATAATATTATAATATCAATAAAATTGATCAATTAAAAAAATAATGTAGTTAGCGTTCACACTGTCATTTTCAACACGGATCCTAAAGATCCCAAACAAAAGAAGTGTGTGTTGTGACGTAACATCCCAAACCCTGCAGTGAGCTAAACGCGCTCCTCCTGAGTGTGTGTGTGTGTGTGTGTGTGTGTGTGTGTGTGTGTGTGTGTGTGTGTGTGTGTGTGTGTGTGTGTGTGTGTGTGTGTGTGTGTGTGTGTGTGTGTGTGTGAAATGTCAGGACACAAATGTGTATAATGACATGGGTATGACATAGGTATTACAAAAAGAGGTGAAATATGAGGACGTTCCCCATGTCCTCACTTTTCAAAATGCTTATAAATCACACAGGATGAGGTTTTTTCAAAGAAAGTAAACTGCGCAGTCTCCTGTGTGTGTGTGTGTGTGTGTGTGTGTGTGTGTGTGTGTGTGTGTGTGTGTGTGTGTGTGTGAGGTGTTCTGAGCAGCTGAGAGCTCATGAAGAGCTTATGAAGTGTGTAAAGGAGTCAAAACACTGAAGATCTGACGCGAGGAGACGCGTCCTGACGCCTGGACTCATGAGATATTCGGCTGGAATGCGCGTCTCTATATTTAACCCTTTGCTGGAGTCTCGGCGCCGGCTTCAGATCCCAGAGCGAGCGCGCTTATGCTGGGAAGATATCCAAGACATGTTTGGGATTAAGATAGAATTTGTTTGATATGTCTGTGCCGGAGCCTGAAATGTGGACCCACATAGTTACACAACTGTACGTGCACACGTGCACAGATGACACAAGAGCCAGTCCACACACACACACACACACACACACACACACACACACACACACACACTCTCTCTCTCTCTCTCTCTCACCTGACTGGGATCAGTTTGGAGGATTGATGAGCTCATGATCCAAAACTGCAGATTTAAAACCCCTCATGCCACACGCAGTGAATGATTCTCTCGTTTTTCTTTTGTTGTTTGATTCACATTAATGACGCAAACAGACACAGGTTTATTGGGCTACTGTCACTTTAAGAGCGAATGCATGGATTTGATACACTGGCAAGCGTTCCCTTACTTTCCCAACCGTTTCTGTTCACTTAAGGCATAACCCCTGCGTTTGAGTGGAAACTCACACAGATGGGCATTTTGACAAATCTTTGTGTGTTTAAGTACACGCCGAAACCCAAAGGTTTGCTACATTTTGAATCGTGCAAGGGTGCCCCTAGTGGTTCGGCGGCTCTACGCAACTTGCGTACTTTCCATATAGGGAGCATTCTTTGGCCACATCTGTTAGTTTCGAATATTTGTTCTGTGAAGTCTCATGAGTTGCATGGTTACAAACATTAATTGTGAAATCATGATAGCTAAATGATAAAACATGTTAACACCGTGCTATGCTAGCACATATGCCATAATAATGCTAACAACTTGTTAAAACATGTTATCAAATGTGCTCAATAATGCTAGCACCGTGCTATGATAGCAGACATGTTAAAACATGTTTGCAAAAAGCTACATCATGCTAGCTAAATGTTAAAACACTAATACTAACACAGTGCTAATTCATGGTTGAATCATGCTATCACCATGTTAAACCAATGTTAACAATATGTTAAAATATGTTAGCAATGTGCTAAATTATGCTAGCACACTGTGTCAATTCATGCTAAATCATGTTAAATCATGCTAACATGTTAAAAAGTTTAGCAAATGTGTTAAACCATGCTCGCTGCATTTGTTAAAAAATGCTAACACTAGGCTAAGTCATGCTAGAATCATGCTAGCAAACAATATTAAATCATGTCAACAACTTGTTAATGTGGTGAATTATGTTAGCTAAATGTTAAAAATGTTAGCACCGTGTTAATTAATGTTAGAATCATGCTAGCACCAATGCTAAATAATGCTAAAAACAAATTAAAGCATGTTGTCAATGTGGTAAATCATGCTAGCTAAATGCTAAAAAAAATATTCTAGCACCAATGCTAATTTAATGTTAACAATGTGTTAAAACATGCTGTCAAAATGTTAAATAATGCTAGCTATGTGCTAAAACATGTTAGTACCATGTGTTTGTTATAATTATGCTAGCACAATGCTAAATCATGTTAACAACATGTTAGCAAAGTGTTAAATCATGATAGGTACGTTAAAACATGCTAGCATCAATGCTAATTTATGTTAAGAATGTGTTAAAACATGTTAGCAATGTGTTAAATCATGCTAGCTAAATGCTAAAACATGCTAGTACCATGCTAATTAATGCTAACAATGTGTTAAACATATATTGTCTTTTTTCCTATCACATTTTATTAATCATCATAAATTGGGTATCATTTGAAAGCTAACCCCCTCAGTGTTCATCCTGTGAGAACCATTTTACAATTGGATATTGTGAAACGGCACTTAAATTATTTTTTTTAACAGACTCCTCCCCTTAGTAGGTGATGTCATCTTTCATATTACAAAAGTTACTGTATTATAATCAAAACCATTTCTAATGTTAACGAAACTCATATCGACGGAAAGCTCTGAGACTAGAGATTTCATATTTGGTGTTTTGTGATAGAAGTGATATTGTGACAGAAATATATTAATTTGTGACAGGAGTACGCACCCAAAGCGCCTAAACAATCATTTTTGTGATATCAACTTCAAATTTGGAACACAGCGTGGTTAGAGACATGGCTTTGATTTTAGAGCATTTTTAGAGTAAATGTATATTTTGTTTAAAATAAAAATGTTTAGTACAGTGCGATTGCTTTATAGTAAATTTAAACTTCTATCAAACATTTTTACACTTACATTTTATACACTTACATTTTATGCTTTCACTTTTCACAGTCTTTATTACAAAGCATTCATGGATTAAAAGTTTGGGTTGTGCTGATGTTGGGTTATTGTATTATAACACAGTAAAGCACAAGTCTAGATAAATAACAACATTAATACTGCTTTTATAATTGCCAAAACTAACAACAGCTTGGCACAATTGGTTATTTTTATTATATAACACAGATGCACAAATAATAAGTAAAGTGACAAAGCTCTAATATTCCAACTAAATATGCACATTGTTTATTAATGATTAAAAACGAGCACAAGAGCGCCCCCTAAAGGCGATGTGTGAAAGCTCATGTTTGGGTGTTGTGTAGATTATCAGGTTTTTACATGATGAATAATTATAAATGAAAAGTATAGCTTTCACATATTGCTTAAAGTCTTGGCTATTTTCTTAAACCTCTTTGGTAAATCATAGAGGGATGCAGTTGAAGACTGTCAGTATTTATAAATCTGCATTGATCAGGCATAACATTATGACCATGAATAACACTGATGATCTCCTGTTAGTGGGTGGGATATATTAGGCAGCAAGTGAACATTTTGTCCTCAGAGTTGATGTGTTAGAAGCAGGAAAAATGTGCAAGCGTAAGGATTTGAGCGAGTTTGACAAATCCACCCTCTTTTCCCGTCGCATATCAGCTCAGAGAAGAGTGTATTTTAAATAAAAAGAAAATATTTTGAAAAGAGGAATTAAGTGTTTATTGCACTGTAAAAAAGAATATGCTATAAAATTGTGGCAACATATTATTATGCAATATCATTCATTAAATAAAAATAAAAAAATACTCATTTTAACTGAGTAAAATTTTAACAAAAATATCTGAATAACAGACAGACATCAACGAATGAAGAAACTGATGAAAGCGAGCAGAATCACTGGAGGAAAGACAACTGAAAATACATTCAATCTCTCTTATTACAAACCATATTAATAAACCACATGAATTTCTGTCATTCATCTACAGTTCTTTTTGATAATTAACAGGTTTAGATGCCGTTTGATTGAAAATGTTTGATCACCATTATGGGGATCAGTGTTTCCTTTAGTTGGGCAGTTTGACTCAGTGTGTGGTTTTTGTAACAGTGTTTGCCAAAGCACATACAAAAATATAAAAACCGTAAACAGAGGCGATCCGAGGATAAAGTTTGAATCATTGTATAGTAAAAATATTGTTTTGTCTTTTAACTGACCAAAAGTATTATTTGATATTAATAGATTTTCACACAGACATTAGGCAAATAAATCTCAACAATGGTGACATGCTTAATGCTGTAATGCATTCTGGGAGCCACCATAGTATTGAAAACCCATGACTCCCAGCATGCATTGCTGCATGAAGCACTTTCATGGGGAAAACTCCTACTGTGTTTTTAAAAATGAAAATTAAGAATGTCTGATCTGTGCCCACAAAATCTTATTATGTATTAACATTAACTAACTACTTTTGATCAGTTATGAGATTAGTCAATCATTTTCTTTAAGATAATAAAAACTTTCTTCTGATTGTTTCTGTTCATGCAACAAATGATGTGTTTGGGTAAACACTGTTGCAAAAACCACACACTGAGTCAAACTGGCCAACTAAAGGAAACACTGATCCCCATAATGGTGATCAAACATTTTCAATAAATCATCAACGTCTAGACCGGTTAATATCCTGTGAGTACTGTAAAGCTGCTGTGAAGGAATCTGCAGTCAGGAAAGTGACCGATAAACAAACGTGCTATAGCTGCTCATACCTGTATGATCATATGAAACGCTGGAAAACTACTGACGCGTCTCTGCGGAAACTGATACAACAGTAATGACATTTTTACACTTGTATGTCTGTTTCTACTGTGAATGTGGAACTTGTGTGACAAACAGGAACATTACACACACTCACTCACACACTCTCACACACACACACACACACACACTCACACACACACTCACTCACTCACTCACACACTCACACACACACACACACACATTCACTCACTCACACACACACTCACACACACTCACACACACACTCACTCACTCACACACTCACACACACACACACACACACACACACACACACACACACTCACTCACTCACACACACACTCACACACAGTTTGTAAAATCGGCATTCATTCATTCAGAAAATGCTCTTGTCTCTTACACACACCTGAGCTTAGATGACACTAGCACCTAATAACTAATAACACACACACACACACACACACCTGTGTCATACCCATGTCATTATACACATTTGTGTCCTGATATTTCACAAAACATGCACACACACACACACACACACACACACACACACACACACACACACACACACACACACACACACACACACACACACACACACATGAACCGTGATGTGTGTGTGTGTGTGTGTGTGTGTGTGTGTGGGCATGTTTTTGTGAAATATCAGGACACAAATGTGTATAATGACATGGGTATGACACAGGTATTACAAAAAGAGGGTGAAATATGAGGACGTTCCCATGTCCTCACTTTTCAAAATGCTTATAAATCACACAGGATGAGGTTTTTATCACAGAAAGTAAACTGAGCAGTCTCCTGTGATGGGTGTGTGTGTGTGTGTGTGTGTGTGTGTGTGTGTGTGTGTGTGTGTGTGTGTGTGTGTGTGTGTGTGGACTGGTAATCCCTACGGTATGGGGACAAAATGTCCCCACAAAGATGGCAATATCCAAATTTTTGTCCTTGTGGGGACATTTTTTTGGTCCCCATGAGGAAAACATCTTATAAATCACACTAAGTGATGTTTTTGAAAAGTAAAAATGCAGCATGTCTCCTGTGATGGGTAGTGTGTGTGTGTGTGTGTGTGTGTGTGTGTGTGTGTGTGTGTGTGTGTGTGTGTGTGTGTGTGTGTGTGTGGTAGGTTTAGGGGCAGTGTAGGGGGATAGAAAATACGGTTTGTACAGTATAAAATGCATTACGCCTATGGAATGTCCCCATAAAACATGGAAACACAACATGTGGGTGTGTGTGTGTGTGTGTGTGTGTCTGTGTGTGTGTGTGTGTGTGTGTGTATGTGTGTGTCGATGGGACAGGATTCTATAATCCTTGAAATATGCGTCTCCTCCCTGGCCTTATCACTTTCATGAGATGGCTTTCCCAATCCCAGTCCAGTTGTGCCGCTGCTAAATATAGACACACACTCTATAGTAGCTCAACGCAGTGACACAATACACTATTTCTCCACTGATTTCCACTCTTAGATCTATAAATACACCTCACACATGATTCTATTGTTACCCGTGTGTTAGTGACGGGAATCTCTAAAGGAATACTGAATCAAAATAACTGAAGGCGAGAGTAAGTGTTTCTGTCTGAAAAGTAACTCTGTGTGTGTGTGTGTGTGTGTGTGTGTGTGTGTGTGTGTGTGTGTGTGTGTGTGTGTGTGTGTGTGTGTGTGTGTGTGTGTGTGTGTGTGTGATATGCTCCAAAGATTGTCAACACTGTATTTATAAACACACTCAAATGTTCATTGATCAGATGACATGCAGGTCACGTGTAATCTCAGTAATATCTCATGAAACATCATCGAGAACTTCATTAATCAATAACGACTTTATTGTGCTCGCGTTCTTTGCATCTGTTCGCTCAAACTCTTGCGTTAATAATGATCTCTGATTAAAGGGTTCACAGATTATGATCATATTTGAGTCGTGTGCAAAAGAGCGGCGCCAGTGACGCGGGGAAACGCAAGGTCTAGAGACGCGTCACGGGCGCGTCAGTAACGCGTTTGCACGGAACACCGATGGAGAAGTAGCGCAGCGGAACACACACACACACACACACACACACACACACACAATAGAGCAGAACACAGAGGACACTGACTCAAGGCGGGGGAATTCAGCTCAACAAAGCAAACACATTAGTATGCTTTCCTTTTTATTTTTCAAAAATGCAAAACATTTATAATAATAATAAAATAAAAGGATCAGAAAGTGTCTCAGTTCATATTACACTGACCATATTTACAGCTGTAGAAAGTCAGGATGGGACACGGGAAGGGCTCTGTTTTTCTAGACTGGCCCTAGTGTTATTGTTTATGTGTGTTTTGTCCTGCTTTACAGAATCATAAAAATAATGTACATTCTGCTAACAGCATTCATAGTCTGACGTATAACCTGCTGCCTTAAGCATTCAAGTTGACTTAAAAATGACAGTAAACTGACTTGAGTTGAGTCTTATATAATTTATTATAAAAAATTGATATTTGCTTAACCGATTCAGCTGAGTTAAAGCAATGTAAATATATGTCGTCATAATTTATTGATCATATCATATTTTACAGTGCCCACAGTAAGAATAGTTGCTGCCTTACATTTTTAAGTCAAATAAACTTAAGTCATTGTAACTTAAATTACACAAAGCACTGTAAAAATGATGATCAATAAATTAACATGTTTTTACATTGCTTTAACTCATCAAAATAAGTTAAGCACTTTTTTAGTTGTATAAGATTCAACTAATTGATTAAGTCAGTTTAATGTCATATAAGTTGAAATGACTTTATCATCCAAGTTGATTGTACTTACATTTTTTGAGATGTGTAAAAAACAAGCACATTGTCAGATATTACTCACTGTAAAAGAAATAAAGTTGCTGCCTTAAATTTTTAAGTACAATCAACTTGGATGTTTAAGTCATTTAAACTTAAATTACATTAAACTGACTTAAAATAATAAATCTTGTTTAACTTATAAAAGTAGAAAATTGCTTAACTTATTCTGCTGAGTTAAAACACTGTAAAAACATGTCTTCATAATTTATTGATCATATTTTTTTTTACTGTGCTTGCAGTATTTTTAAATTAAAATCAACTTAAGTCATTTTAACCTAAAGTACACAGAGCACTGTAAAAAATGATATGATCAATAAATGTACATGTTTTACATCGCTTTTACTAATCAAAATAAGTTAAGCACATGTTTTATTTACGCAAGATTCAACTCAAGTCAGTTTAATGTAATTTAATGTAGATAAAGTGGCTTAAACATCCAAGTTGATTCTACTTAAAAATGTTGAGATGTGTATAAAATCAAGCACAATCAAGTACAATCAACTTGAATGTTTAAGTAATTTCAACTTAAATTTCATTAAACTGACTTAAAAATCTTGAAAAACCATTAAACTGACTTAAAAAAAGAGTCGAATCTTGAAAAAGTTAAAAATAGCTTAACTTAGTTGATGAGTTCAAGCAATGTAAAAACACATGCCGTCATCATTGATTGAGGTCCAAACTCAAACGCGGTTCAGCTGAGAGTGAACACAGTCTTTGATTCGCAGCTCACAGGGGAATTACACGTTCTTCGATGGAAAGCTCAGAATAAGGAGAGCTCAGGAGTTGCAGTAGCCGTGGTAGTAAACAGCACTGCTGGCGTCAGACAGGGCGGTGGAGATCAGGTCGGGCCCCTGCAGAGCCGCATGAGGGGCCCCGTAAACCAAACCCTGCTCGTCCACCATCTGACCGTGTGTATCAGTCACGCTGTGTTTGTGTGTGTGAAGCGAGGACTCCTCATAGGGGCGCTTCAGCTGCGCGCTGGAGAACATGTCTAAAGTCGGAGGGAACCCTTGATGAGAGGAGGACAGGCTTCTGCTGAACATGTTATCAGCGCTGAGACTCTCGTTATAAAGCTGTGGGTCGTTCATCAGATGGAGCTGCGTCTCGCTGGGATCGGAGTGTGTGTACGGGATGCCGTGTGTGTCGGTGTGCTCCTGAAAGTGGGGGTAGCTGCAGGCGGAGTGATGATCCTGAAGATGGCCGGAGAACCCCATCGGAGACGGGTCGGGCGTAGGCAGGCCGTAGGGCTCGAACGGAGCCTGGCTCTCGCAGTACGGAGGATAACCCGCGCCCGCGTCCATGCCCAGGAGCGCCGGTCCGGACAGCAGAAAGCCCGAGTCCGGGCGCTTGGCCCGCTTCACCTGTTTGCGCCGCCGCGGCCGGTACTTGTAGTTCGGGTGGTCTTGCATGTGTTTCGCTCGCAGGCGTTCGGCCTCCTCCACAAACGGACGCTTGTCCACCATTGGTAACGCTTTCCATGACTTACCTAGAAATAACATGAAAGCTTTTAAAAGACTGCACGGTAAAAATGATATGAGCCATAAGTTATGACAACACATGCTTTACATTGCTTTAACTTTTCAACTGCATGTTATACAAGATCCAACTCATTTTTTCATCAAGTCAGTTTAAAGTCATTTAAGTTGATTGTACTTAAATTAAAGGCAGTAACTTTTTACAGTGAGTAATATCTGACAACTGCTTGATTTACTACACATCTCAAACATTTTTTAAAATTGCTTAACTTAGAGTTAAATCAATGTGAAAATATTCTTGTTGACAACTTATAGTCATATTTTTTTACAGTGTGTAATTGAAGATAAAATGACTTAAGTTGATTGTACTTAAAAATGTATTCTTACAGTGAGCATTGTAAAACATGATATAATCTGTTAATTATGACAACATGTTGTTTTTACATTGCTTTACCTCATCAAAAAAGTTAAGCAAGGTTTTACTTTTTTAAGATTTAACTCATTATTTACGTCATTTAAGGTTAAATTTAAGGCACTTTTTAAATTAAAGTGCTTGATTTTCTACACATTTTAAAGTAGAATCAACTTAAGTCACTTGAACTTAAATTACATTATGTTGTTTGTACATTGCTTTAACTCATCAAATAAGTTAAGCAATGTTTTACTTTTTTAAGATCTTTATACGATTCAACTTATTTTTTACTCACTTTAATGTAATTTAAGCTCAAATGACTTAAACAAGCTAATTGTGCTTAAATTTAAAGCAGTAACTTTTTTACAGTGATTAATATGAATCTTGTACAACTAAAAACAGTTAAAACAATGTAAAAATATAAGTAATTTATTGATCATATTTGTTTTTACAGTGCGCTGTGTAATTTAAGTTAAAATGACTTAAGTTGATTGCACTTAAAAATGTATTCTTACTGTAAGCACTGTAAAAATATATGATTAATAGACTGACAGCTTGTGTTTTTACATTGCTATATCGTCAAAATGAGTTAAGCAATATTTTTAAACTTTATTAAATTATATAAGATTTAACTCATTAAGTCACTTTAATGTAATTTAAGTTGAAATGACTTAAGTTGATTGTACTTAAAAATGTAAAGCAGTATTTTTTTTACAGTGAGTAATATCTGCCAAAGTGCTTGATTTTCTACATCTCTTTTTTTCAAGGAGAATAAACTTGGATGATTAAGTCATTTCAACTTAAATGACATTCAAAAGACTTTTGAAACATGAGTTGAATCTTGTACAACTTATAAAAATGTGCAAAATGTTTCATTTTAAAAATATATCTTGTCATAATTTATTGATTATATGTTTGTTTTTTACATTGTGTAATTTAAGTTGAAATGACTTGATTGTACTTTTGTTACACAGAGCACTGCAAAAAAATGTATGATCAATAAATTATGACAGAATGTTTTTACAGTTATACAAGATTCAGCTAAAATTTATTTAGAGTAATTTAAATTGAAATGACTTAAATTGATTGTACTTAAATTTAAGGCAGCAACTTTTTGCTTTTTGCTCATTTCAACCTAAATAACATTAACTGACTTTTGGAGTTGAATCTTGTACAAACTGTTGCAAATGCTTATTTTGATGAGATAAAGCAATGCAAAAACACATGCTGTCATCACATATTTATTATTATTATTTTACAGTGTAGCCGAACAAATGAAGCAAAATATCCATGCACAAAGAGATAACATTCACGGATAAATAAATTACATTATTATAAATCAGCAATTTAATCAATTAGCTTATTAAATCATAGTAAAATTATAAATGCATAGTGCACCGGTCAACATTGCTTATTTAACTGTATAGAGTCACAACTTACAAAAAAGTATGCAAATGCTTACTTTAATAAAGCATGTTTAAAAATAAAACCACACTAAATATTTTACTATAAGAAGTGTAGAGACCCGGAGCCCATCAGCAGTCCTGATCTCACGGGTGTATCTGTGGTCAGAGCCAACAATACATCGGTCAAAACTACCATTTTACTTTAATGACAAAAATCATTAGGATATTAAGATCATGTTCAAAAAGTTATTTTGCCGTAAATATATCATAAATGTATTATTAGTAGTAATATGCATGGCTAAGGACTTCATTTGGACAACTTTAAAGGAGATTTCCTCAATATTTGGAGTTTTTTGCGCCCTCAGATTCCAGATCAATGGCTGTATAAATCTAAATTTGAAAAGTTGACCCTTATGCCTGGTTTTGTGGTCACAGACGCATGCTGATATTAATACATGACATTAGATGCTTTTATATCACCTTGGCTCAATGATAACCTCCACGTGTCATGGCAAAGTCTGCATAAAGTAAAGTTTTAATCTCATGCATATTTCCCGCTAAAGCTGACTTTTAACATCCCAGCCTGGCAGTAATACTGAAGAGTCTGAATAAAGCTGTGTATTTAATGACTCTCTCTCTCTCTACTCACCGAGCATTTTACTCAGCTCCGCGTTGTGCAGGTCCGGGTTCTGCTGCGCGAGCCTCTTGCGCTCGTCCTTCGCCCACACCATGAACGCGTTCATCGGCCTGCGGATGCGCGCCTCGCCCTTCCCTCGCCCGGGAGTCTTCGCTTTGGGGTCCGAGAGCGGAGAGAGCGCGTCCACCTCCGCCCACGCGCACTGCCGCGCGCCAGGCATCATGACTGAGCTGGTGCCTCGGGTCTGGCTCGGGTCG
>CM040912.1:762500-765000 GCA_023029165.1 Gobiocypris rarus
TATTTTATCTGTCAGTGTGTCTCGTCTCTTTATACCGGACTGTCTGATTTCCATATTTAGCTCCACGTGTCATAAAATGTTTTTCTCTGATTGAAAATATAACTATTAGGACAATTTGTAGAAATGATCGTTATATCTAAATGTGATGTAAACACTGAGGCAAACAGAAGCAGACTGAATAACGCATGTCGTCTTTCTATAGTGAAATAATGTGATTATTTGATTAATTAAATGTGATTAATTACACAGATTAATTCATTATGATCAATGTATCATTTATTATTGTAAACTGTGGTAAAATATCGATGCTTTGGGTTTTAAATCTTTAAATAAACGACAGAAATGCCAACAAACGGAGCTTTTATCATGTTCGATCGCGCTAGTTTCCAGTGATTTCTCTCTGATTAGTTTTCTGATAAACTTGTGGAAACACAGTGTGGTTTTGGGCTCGGTGCTACAGATCTGAGGCTATTAGCCCGGCCCGGCCCCGTTGAAAGTCTCGCACTGGCCCGACAGTGGAAACGCAGCTAAGGATGATGATCTGACATTCCCCCCAACCTTGAACGTGATTTCAACAGCAAGTGCCCCCCTGAGAATTATAAAAAGACCCCCCACACACACAAAGTCGTGTGTCCTGGCGCCAGGACTGACCCAAATGCAGGAAGAACCAGGAGGGGCAGAGTCAGCAGGCCACACCGAACCAATAGAATGGGCAGATCAGATAGCAGGCAGCTTGAAGTCCACACAGAGGAGGTGGTTGACAGATGGAGAAACCAGGGAAACGGGTCAGGAGTAGATAGGCCTCAGGGTCCCGGGAAGGCCAGAGACAATAATCAGGCAGACAAGATCAGTCAGGGAAAACACGGGACAAATCCTGAAGCCAACAACACTAGACAATCCGATAGAGCAACAGGCTGGATGCTGAGCGATCAAGGGCAAACAACGACAGAGAGCGGAAAAATAATGAGAGGAATCAAGAGAGGCGAGGAGATGAGGAGAGCAGGAGACATGGGGAAGAATAGCTCAGGATGGGACACAGCATCTCTCCTAGAGGTGTAACGGCACACCACTCACGGATCGGTACAGCAGGGGACAGAAAACTAAACATAACCTTTTTATTAAACTGAAATTAATTCAGTTATAACTAAACGTGTCTTAAAGATAATGCTGTAAACTATAGGCAGCCCTTACTCACACATTACTATAATATTAAAGACAAACTATGAGCCTAAACTCAGCTGATATTCATGTTTAGATATAATAATCAACACTAATAACACACTGTGTGCAAACATGTGAACTTTACATCAGGCAGTTTTGCATTAACTTCTAAATCTGATTATAAAATTATGTTTTTACTCAAATTCGTTGTTGAAATATAATAATTTACACACAATAGCTGTCATTCTCATAAACACACATTAATAATCCAGACATCAATAACATGTTCAGTGAATATTTAGGAGTAGGAATTTTGGGTTTTCATGAGCTGTATGCCAAAATCATCAGTATTAAAACAATAAAAGAACTGAAATATTTCAGTTGGTGTGCAATGAATCTACAATATATGAAAGTTTAATTTTTATCATTAAATTATGGAAAATAATGAACTTTTATCACAATATGCTAATTTTTTGAGAAGGACCTGTATAGACTGATGTAATGAATATATAGACTAATATAATGAATGTATAGACTAATATAATGAATATATAGACTAATATAATGAATATATATCGGCTAATATAATGAATATATAGACTAATATAATGAATATATAGACTAATATAATGAATATATAGACTAATATAATGAATATATAGACTAATATAATGAATATATATCGCTAATATAATGAATATATAGACTAATATAATGAATATATAGACTAATATAATGAATATATATCGCTAATATAATGAATATATAGACTAATATAATGAATATATAGGCTAATATAATGAATATATAGACTAATATAATGAATATATAGACTAATATAATGAATATATATTGGCTAATATAATGAATATATAGACTAATATAATGAATATATCGGCTAATATCGGTCATATATTCAGTGAGAGAGTTGATTTATCTAGTGAACTCACAGCTGTGGCACTGATTGACTCCTGAGGTCATGTGATGTCTGAGGTCATGTGATGTCTGAGGTCATGTGATGCTCATTGTTCTCATGCTGTTTAATTGACGTCTGTCCGCCGTTGAGACACTCATTGAGCGATTACACACATATGATGCGCTTCAGTAAGTGTGTATCCTCAACACACCTTCAGATGCTCACTCATGTTTATTCTTGGACTATGACGATGCGTTCACTCGCCTATCAGTCGCGCCACATTAAAGAGCGGCAAAGCGGCTTTATCGTTTGAGTTTCCTGATAAAATAGACAGAATACTTCATTTGTTCACGTGGGAACCAAAGTGGCCGGAAGTCATTCATTTTCTATGTGAGCCGGCATCTTGGATGATGTGTGTGTCGA
>CM040912.1:780000-790000 GCA_023029165.1 Gobiocypris rarus
TTAGTTTATCGATCTTTATTGAATAATAAGTTATTAATTAATACATATACGAGTTTAAATAGTGTGATTTCAGAGAGATGACACGTAATCGAAGACAACATGATGTTAACCGAGAAGTTTTTGTTTACAGATCAAAAGAGAGAAGCTAGTTTACGTCCGTTAATTCAGCGGTAAGGAATTAATGCAATGTTATCAGTTAAAGTAATATTTATTCATTGTTTTAATGTCTGTGAATAAAATTGATATTTTAAAACCATATTTTATTGTGTTGAAGTCATTGTTATTTGGCACTTAACGTAAAACCTGGTTGTGCAGTGTCAGTGATAGGCCTACAAGTTACGAAACCCTCATATGCATAAAGTTACATTCAGTCTTATAATCCTCCATATGAAGGTTTATGTGCTTGGATTATTTTAAACAAGTTAAAAACAAGAACTTGGTTATTTCTCTGGAACCAAATAAGGTTATTTGTAGGTGTTGTTTTTATATGTTATGCTGAAATTTGTCTTTTTTTTTTTTTGTTAACAAAGTAGGATAGCCTATATGCAGTTTATTAAAACCTGTATTAGATCAGTTAAAACGTATTATAATTTTTCATAAATCTTCAAATATATATATATTCGTAATTTTATTGCTAAAAATATTGTGTTTAGCGTAAATCAGATCATAAACACGTGTAGTAACGGTCTTTACGATCTCCTCCACAGAAAGCCGCGAACTCGAGTAATTTAAAAATTAACGGTCATTTCGTTTCGCTGACTGACTAATAGGTTTTCGACCTTTTTATTGAATAATTGCTTATAATTATTATATATACAAGAGGAAATCGTGTAATTATAGAGAACATTAAATTAACCGAGAAGTTTTTGTTTAGGCTACTGACCAAAAGAGAGAATCTAGTCCCGCTAATAGTGGTAAGACATTATTTTAATGTTATGCTATAGTTGCTAGTCTGTCACAAATGTTATTCATGTTTTAATGTCTTGTTGGCGCTTAACGTAAAATGTGGTACAGATAGGCAACAAGTTGCGACATATCAAATCAATTTAATCGTCCATATGACGGTTTATGTGCTGGTCAAGACACGGTTTAATATCCGCATGCCGCTAATGCCACATGGGAATATGTAAGATAAACAGAAGAGGTTAATAAAGATCTCAGATGCAAATATTATCACACGCTTGCCTGTTCAGAATCAATATTACACCTTCCAGAGCTGACATAGAAGAGCATCAATTATAGTTATGAATGTTTTAGTTACAGAATGCCAGCTCCAGGTCGGTAGTGCTGTTTGTGTTTACAGATCTTTATGGGAAGGGTGTTATCCTGAATTCAGTTTATGGGCAAGAAATCCAGCACTTCTTTGAGCAGGGAAGACATTTTTGAACATTGTGAGCCACCATACATCCCCCCTTTCATGACAAATACAACACTTTATTTGACATTGTTGTGTATATCAGTAATGATTCTCTATTCGATTATTACATTTATTTGAACAATTATGATGGATACAAATATAATGTATTTTCCGCCCTGTTATTTTTGAGTTTCCCTTCAAATGAAGGTGAGAACCTGTCATAAAGCAGTCATCACTTCTGTGGACTTGGGCAAGTGAGTAAGATCCATTTATTTTTTTTCCAATTTTATGTTTCATATTTGATGTGGTCAACCTTAGTATGTTCACCCTTAAGGGAATATGAAGAAAGTTTTAAAGAGCATGCAGTTCTTTATTTGATAGCAGTTTGTAAGCAGGCGTTTTTTAAACAATATTTTCATAAAATCAGCAACCACAAAAAAACATTCTAACAATTTAGTGAGAATGAAAATTAATTCGAGTATCAATGATGTATTACTTAAAAAAGTACATTTGTATCTGTCAGGGTGGACATTTCTTATCTTTCATGTATTTTGTTTTATAAATGGTTAAATTTACCTGAGCTTGGGCAGAATATATTTCCAAATGTTTCACAATCCCACTATCAAAGTTTGATTTTCGACATTTGATCACAGGAATGACCTTCCTGATTTAATAAGACACTCGTGGAGCGTTAAGTTCATCCATAAATCTGAGCTCCACTGATCCGTGTGCGTTTGGGGATTTTAGGGAAGGGTTTGTTGACTGAAAGGCGTGACCAGGACAGCAGCTCAGCTTCTCACAGAACAGATTATTTCTGTTATTTAGATAATATCATCGATTAATCGAAACGTGATTCAACAGATATTTTATTTAAATCATCTTAAAAAAGCAAACTTTTAGATTTATCAGCTTAAAATAAAAGTTGCAGCCTGGAATTTTTAAGTACAATCAACTTGGATGTTAAAGTAATTCCTTGTATAAAAAGACATTTATTGATCATATCATTGTTTTTACAGTGATAATCGGCCATTATCGGTGCATCCCTTAAATAAGCATCGCGACCTTTTAAAGTAAAACTTGTGTGTTTACAGGGAAGACGTGGACGTTTTATTTTATTTTAAAATATAAATACACAGCGAGCTCCAGTTAAATGAGCTTTCAGCATGCATCTCCACAACATTCACATTTAATAATAAATAAACACTGTTCATCACACAGAGCTTCATTGGTTCAGCCTGGCAGTCTCTGGATGGAAGCGTCGCTCAGTCTGCTGTGCTCCTGGATTGAGGTACTGGTCAAACTCACTGCGGTCCAGCTGGTCCAGCATGTCCGATCTCACCTGCTCCAGGTAGAACTCCAGAGAAGGTCCGCCCAAACACAGCACACACGCGCACCCCTCCGCCCCCCAGCGCTCGTGCACCTCCAGCGCGCTCGGCCGTGACGTCGCTGCTCCGCTGAACGCCACGCTTCCGTGTGATGACGAGGAGTGGCTTTCCCAGGAAAACCCGGCGTGTGGAAGCGGAGAGGAGCTGTATGGGAGATGTGGAGCTTGCAGCATGTAGCTGAGGTGGAAAGAGGCGCCTGAAGAAGGCATCTTGCTGCCGCGCTTGCTGCACTTCCGCCGACGGGGCCGGTATTTGTAGTCGGGATAGTCGATGGTGTGCTGGATCCGGAGTCGCTCTGCCTCCTGCATGTAAGGACGCTTCTCTGCCAGAGACATGGCCTTCCACGTCTTCCCTGTAAACACACACGTTTTACTTTAAAAGGTCGCGATGCTTATTTAAGGGATGCACCGATAATGGCCGATAATCACGGAAAAAACAATGATATGATCAATAAGTGTCTTTTTATACAAGAAATTACTTTAACATCCAAGTTGATTGTACTGCGCAACTTTTTTTTATGCCGATAAATCTAAAAGCATAACTTATTGATCATATAATTCTTTACAGTGTGCAACTGTATTTTCTTTATTTCAGGCATCTCAATAATAATAATAATAATCGGCTATAAATTCGACACATGTTCTGATGGATGAAAACGGATCACATGTCCTGCAGTGTTGCACTCACCGAGTATTTTGCTGAGGTCGGTGTTCTCCAGGTCAGGGTTGAGCTGCGCGAGGCGTCTGCGCTCCTCTTTGGTCCAGATGATGAACGCGTTCAGAGGGCGTCTCACGCGCGCTCTCGCCTCCGGGCTGGAGCAGCCGGACTCGGACCCGACCGACACCGGGCTCGGCGGACCCGACACGGCGCAGTGCGTCGCCCGGAGCCGCGGCGCGAAGCGGCACTGTGGACTCTCGAGCATCTTTCTGGCGGGGTCGGTTTCAAGTTCGGGGAGCATCCGGTCGAGATACATGCTGAAGTTCGAGCTGGTCCATCCCAGAGATCCGGCGGGGCTTTAACCGCAGCGCGGACCAATGAGCGCGCGGAGGAGTGGATTACAGGTGTGAAGAGCGCGAGGGGTTTCACCTCAGCCACCACATGTGCGTGCACGAGCATTATAAACAGTCAATACTGACAATAGAACTTATAGCCAACAGAAACTATAATTTAGGCCAAATTAACATTCTATAAGAAATTATCACGTGACTACTGGATCATCTGAAATGCAATCAGTTTTTTGGGTTCAATTCTGAATGTTTCATAAAGTGTCATCGCATAGACTTTATGACTCTCAACTACAGATGTGATATGAGTACACACACACAGACACACACACACACACACACACACACACACACACACACACACACACACACACACACACACACACACACACACACACACACACACACACACATCTTCACTCTACATTTGTTTTATTTGCGAAAACGCAATGAAATATGACACATTTCGCGGACATATTTTATGAACGCATGCAAAAACAAGAGTGAAACAAATGAAATATTAGGCTAATTATAAGTGATTATATTGTAATCAGAGTAATCAAAAACTATTTTACGCCTTTTATTTTTTGCAATTAAATGAATAGCCTATAGCCTCAGTTCCATCAAATAACTGAACAGTCATTCATAAATGATTAAATTAAAATACGTAAGGATTATTCAGTTCTATTCGATGTCATATTAATTAAACTGCGTAAATCTAAAAAAAACATTAAACATTTTAATTTAAAAAAAAGTAGTTTTTTCATAGTAGGCTAAAATAATTTTATTTTGCTAAATAATTTTGTTTAATAATTTGTTTTTCTCTTACATAATTTTTTATAAAAATACATCAATTGTCTTAATATTCTGATAGTTTAATCGAACCTGTAGGATCATTGAAAACATATATCTCCTCTGGACATCATAGTTTTTATACTGAACAAACTGTATACTTTACTCAATTACACTAAACCTGAACACACACACACACACACACACACACACACACACACACACACACACACACACACACACACACACACACACTACCCATCACAGGAGACTGCACAGTTTACTTTCTGTGATAAAAACCTCATCCTGTGTGATTTATAAGCATTTTGAAAAGTGAGGACATGGGGAACGTCCTCATATTTCACCCTCTTTTTGTAATACCTGTGTCATACCCATGTCATTATACACATTTGTGTCCTGATATTTCACAAAAACATGCCCACACACACACAACACACACACACACACACACACACACACACACACACACACACACACACACACACACTCACACACACACACTCACACACACACTCACACACTCACTCACTCACTCACTCACTCACTCACACACACACTCACTCACTCACACACACACACACACTCACACACACACACTCACACACACACTCACACTCACTCACTCCTCACTCACTCCTCACACACACACACTCACTCACACACTCACACACACACACACACACACACTCACTCACACTCACTCACTCACTCACTCACTCACACACACACACACACACACACACACACACACACACACACACACACACACACACACTAAACTTCCTGCATTATTAAACAAAAAAAATGTATTCTGTATATTTTATTAGCTGTTTTTCTCATGGGGACCAAATGGACCTCCTCAAAGACCAAGATTTTGGATATTGTGGTCATTTTGTCCTCATACCGTACAGGGTTTACCTGCACACACACACACACACACACACACACACACACACACACACACACACACACGCGCGCGTCTGATGCACCTGCTGTCCTCCACTCCTGACTCTTGCCCTCGGGCTATGGCAGCCATAATAGAATCATGAAAAGCTTTGACACCTTGATTAAACACAGACTCGTCTGATCAGAAATAGCCGCGCAGTTAATTCAATGAAGGCAATGATCAAGGTTTAGATTTTATCTCGCGGTCTGGAGCAGCGAAACCTGCCTTTGACAAAGCGAAGAGAGGCCGTGCGTTAATCGATACGATCTGACAATAATGCATGTTAGACAGTCTAATGATACTGAGGATAATCGAATTGAAGTCGAGCGTCTTGTTCTGTTATTTCACCCGCATGATTGAGTTTTTGTGAATTGGGGACTAATTCGATCTGCTGATGATTATGATGAAGAGCTGTTTAGCTGAAATTAACGGAGATAACATTAAACTCGACGAGAATGCGATGAACGAACGCAAATGACTCGATCATTGGCCATCTATTAAAATACATGCATATAATAAAAACATGCATATAATAAATAAAAACATGCATATAATAAAACATGCATATAATAAATAAAAACATGCATATAATAAATACATGCATATAATAAAACATGCATATAATAAATACATGCATATAATAAAAACATGCATATAATAAATACATGCATATAATAAAAACATGCATATAATAAATACATGCATATAATAAAAACATGCATATAATAAATACATGCATATAATAAAAACATGCATATAATAAATACATGCATATAATAAAAACATGCATATAATAAATACATGCATATAATAAATACATGCACACATGTAGTTTCAGCGCAATTAAACTACAAAATTAGACCCAAAAAGTGAATTCGCTTTATAGAATAGCATTTACATTTGAATCCCGCGAAATAGGCTACCAATAAACATGCGTCCTTTGTGTCTTAATGCCTACACTAATAAATGATCCTTCCTTCTGTTAGATTTACACTGAATCCACATCCCAGCATCGGATCGCTCGCGTCGCTAGTTACAGCGATAATGGCTTTAGTTAATTAGCGCGAGCGACTCAGCGTGATTACAATAATGTTAGTTTCGGCTGTTTTTAGGATCATAACGAAGCATGTGTGAGTTATGGATTACAGTTCGGTTCCAGCAGAGACTGCCTGCTCGCTTTCCTGTGGTTGTTCTGATATGCAGGTGCATGATATGAGTCTCAGGTCATATCTATAAGAATATGTGATCATCTTGAGCTGGTCTTATGGTCGTGACTGTGGGAATGTCCTGCTGTGGAGATGGACCACACATGATTGTTCAAATGCACGATTTAAAAAGCCTGTGCATAAAGCATAAATGTTGTGTGAATTTTAATTGGAATTTTACTATTTCACTCTTATTTCTTTTAATACATATATATTTTACTCTAGTAGCACAAAATAGTTGGACCTTTAAGGACAAAAATGTCCCCATTGAAATCCATGCAATTTTTAATCCCAGGGCCATTTAACTATTAAATGATGCAGTGTTTTAATAGCCTTTCGTTCTGTTGGCAAGCCTTCAAAATGAACATTTTTACTTTTTTAATTTTTTTTTACCAGATGGTGCCATTTTCTCAGAGTTGGCCTATAAAGCAAATACTTGCGTTAAGTTGGCTTTATTCCTGTTTTCTGCTTATGTGTATTATATTGGACACATCTATAATTGTGTGTGTGTGTGTGTGTGTGTGTGTGTGTGTGTGTCTGTGTGTGTGTGTGTGTGTGTGTGTGTGTGTGTGTGTGTGTGTGTGTGTGGACTGGTATGGGACAAAATGTCCCCACTAAGATGCAATATCCAAATTTTTGTCCTTGTGGGGACATTTTTGTCCCCATGAGAAAACATCTTATAAATCACACTAAGTGATGTTTTTGAAAAAGTAAAAATGCAGCATGTCTCCTGTGATGGGTAGTGTGTGTGTGTGTGTGTGTGTGATGATAGGTTTAGGGGCAGTGTAGGGGATAGAAAATACGGTTTGTACAGTACAAAATGCATTACGCCTATGGAATGTCCCCATAAAACATGGAAACACAACATGTGTGTGTGTGTGTGTGTGTGTGTCTGTTTGTGTGTGTGTGTGTGTGTGTGTGTGTGTGTGTGTGTGTGAGAGAAGAGTGTGTGTGTGTTTGTGTGTGTGTGTGTGTGTGTGTGTGTGTGTGTGTGTGTGTGTGTGTGTGTGTGTGTGTGTGTGTGTGTGTGTGTGTGTGTGTGTGTGTGTGTGTGTGTGTGTGTGTATGTGTGTGTGTGTGTGTGTGTGTGTCTGTTTGTGTGTGTGTGTTGTGTGTGTGTGTGTGTGTGTGTGTGTGTGTGTGTGTGTGTGTGTGTGTGTGTCTGTGTGTGTGTGTGTGTGTGTGTGTGTGTGTGTGTGTGTGTGTGTGTGTGTGAGAGAGAGTGTGTGTGTGTGTTTGTGTGTGTGTGTGTGTGTGTGTGTGTGTGTGTGAGAGAGAGTGTGTGTGTGTGTTTGTGTGTGTGTGTGTGTGTGTGTGTGTGTGTGTGTGTGTGTGTGTGTGTGTGTGTGTGAGAGAGATATCTGAGAGAGAAAAATCCCAAATCCAGCCGGTGTGTGTCCCAGTGGAGCTTGGCTGGGATCGAGTGGGCAGAATTTGGCACTGCGCCCAAACAAACTCTCAATGAAAGCTCATTTTTCAATATATCAAGCTCAAATTTGGCACACAACTTGTTTAGATGTATGGCTTTGATATTCTAGCAGCAGAGGTCAACATGTTTCATACAACTGGGCAAACCCAAAATGAAAAACATTGATAAAACATTAATAGCGTTGACCACAAATGATTGTGAAATGCACTGTTTAAAAAGCCGTTGAAGACAGAATGAAGACAGAATATGGGAAGTTATTTTTGCCCAAACTGCAAAGAGGAGCAAGTGTCTTGAGAACGAGTCCGGCTCATGTGTTTGGCCTGTCCGAGTCCAGATTTGAGCCCTACGGTGAATATTTGGCCTCCCCATAAGTGCCAGTGTCCATGAGCGAGGAGATCATATCTGAGGGAGTTCCTCTGACCGGTCAGCTCCGGGTCTGGACATCCTGTAAACAGCACATTCAGGGCTTGGTTTGAGGGTTCACCAGGATATCAACTTCTCCTTCATCTTTACAAGATGATCAAATTTAGCACTCTTATGGAAATATGATCATATTTTGTAATATCTTGTTTGTTATAAATCAACATCTCAAATCAAAATATGACTTGTGACATAACATTTCCCCTTTAGACTTATGTTCATCTGGCATTCTGGAGACACAACGAGTGAACAGGGAAATAAACTGCATATCAATGTTCCTATCAAACAGGAAATGTTGCCAGCTATTCCTCCCATTATTACACATCTTATTTCATAACATGTTGCTCCGAGAACACACAGTGTATAGATGCATTGCTCTGAATGTCCATTTTACCCACATATTGCAAAGTGGTATATCAATTCATCCCGTTATATCTTTCATAACAGTTGCGAATCCTCTTTAAAACAAAGTTTTGGTTAACCCTGAAAGCCATTGCTTTTGCATGTCATGCCATTTCATTTAACCAAATGAGTCCCTACATAGCAGAAGATATGAATAAAACATCATTTCTCAAACCTTTCTTATGCTCTAAACAATGACATGCAGAAACTCAATTCCAAAGACAGTCTTCCTGTGTCTTGTGAGGATAAACTGGGAGACGTTTCCCAGCGGCTCATTAACATTGAGTGGGATGACAGCGAGTCTTCAGCCGTGTGTGTGTGTCGGAGGAGGAGCTGACTGAATCTACAGCCTTTATGTGATGCCTGCTTATTTCCTGACCAGTGATTAGTGATTAAAAGAGCCCTGGATATTCCCAGGAGTGTAGGGAGAGAGTTAAGGGCCAGAACCCAGCGTTACACTCATTAGGGCTGAGTTCAGGTTGATCGGGACTCTTTTCCCAGTCGTAAAGTGTCCTGATTAATCTGGATTTGCTGGATCAAACTATAGACAGAAGTTAACGGATTTGTTTCAATGTTGAGCATTAGAGGATCCAGACAGTGTGGGCCCGCATCGAATCCACATCGGCTGGGATCTGGGCCGACACTGTGGGAAATACACAGGAAACATTCTCCAAGATTCTCTCAAAGATAACGAACAAACGTTCATTCAATCGGATCTGGAATAACAAGCTCAAAAGCATTATTTATACATTGTTCATGAAACGTTATCAAATTCCCTTCCGGTTTGGGGGACTTCCACTCAAATCCTAAGGTTTCCCCACAGATAAAGCTAATCCGTCAGTTTTCCTTCATGTTTTATCATGAGAATAACGTGAGGCTTGGTGTTTTGACGTGATATTATAACAGGAATATCTCAGTCGTGTTCCTCTGTGACAGCATGTGTGCTCTCCTGATTTCATCCATGATATATCCCATTAATAATAATTCACTGGAATACACATGCTTGTTTTCATTATCGGTCAAAATGATGGGGAACACT
>CM040912.1:795000-815000 GCA_023029165.1 Gobiocypris rarus
TGCCTAAAGTCAGTTCTCTGGTCAGCGATCAGCCCGACTGTATAATCTAATATTAGAAGAGCTTGAATCAGTTTGGCCAAATCAATCTTTATATATTTCAACAATAAAAACATTTTTTTGTGAAACCTGTAAAGGTGTTTATTTTGGTACTACTCGTCCACATATAATATCAGGCTTTATTTTAGTTGTCATATTATCACTTTATTTATTTCACTCTAAAGAATGCTGGGTTAAATTCGGGCTCAAAATGAGTTTTATTTAACCCAATTATTAAAATGACTAATAATAATCAATAGGTGAACATTTATTAAGAAGCAATTTAAATGTTTTCATAACTCAGGGACAGCTTAATTGTTTCTTTCTTTCATTTTTAGCGCCAATCCAGCTTCTTCTACAATCTAAAATCTCTAAAAACTCTATTTGGTTTCATTTTATTTCATATCGATTAAATCCATAAAAAGGGATTCTCATAGATAAACATGTTCAGGGATTTGACAGAGAGAAAGTTGGGAGTGTCATCTCCTGGAGTTTCCTCATGTGGGATGGATCGCAGTCTGTTTGTCATTGATTATCTACAGGTTTTAGATCGATGGCAGATATTGTGCAGTTTTCAGGTGTGCTGCCTCTTTTCCGGATCGCACAGAGCCCGGGAACCCAACAACACTAATGTAGGCCCCATTTTTCCACTATGGCAGCTGGGAAGGCCATTCTTTGTGTTCTCGGCTGATGAAATCGCTATAAACACATGTTTAATGCTGCAAAAACACACTCGATGTTCCAGCCACGGCCACCGGTTTGAGCTTGGACACGCCCCTGGTGTATCCGCAGTGACTCCGCCTACTGTGACATCACGCATACCCAATATTTAAATCTCTTTATTGCCTTTGCACGGGTCATATGTTTCCCCCACAGAATATATTTCTGTATCTCCTAATTCTAACTTTTCTTCTTGCAATTCCAAGTTTATATCTCACAATTTTGACTCATTACAAGTAACTTGAGTTATGTAATCAGATTACTTTCAAGTAACTAGTAAAGTAACACATTACTTTTCAACAAAATATCTGAGTTACTTTTTTAAAAATAAGGCGTTGTGTTTCTTAATGTAGTTCTAAATGTGTGCACTCACTAATCTCACAAAAGATCCTCAAAATAAACAAAATCTGTGAAATGCCAAATCAGAATATGCAAACCTCCAATAATTAAAGCTGTTAAATTAAACAAATATTTTATGCATTTAATCTCTCTTTATTGACCGATGTCTTGCTGCTGACCTTCGATTATTCGGTCATAAGCAGGCAAAAATGTTTAGTTTTTATGGGTGTAGTAAGTAAGTTTCTCCTGCGTCCTCCTCTTCTTCTCCAGGATAGCAGCACAGCTGAAAGGGTTGTTTGAGCGGCGCCCTCTACAGGAGAGGATGTGCGTTTCCTCCAGCCTGAGGATTATTTATTTCAACTTTGGTGTGAAGGGGTCTTTACATTTGCACAAAAATATAACTTTTTTGTAATAAAAAAAATAAACATGCCCTGCCCAGGTGAAAAGATTAACTCAAAAGAAATGTAACAAACTACTTTTCGTAAAAAGTAACCCAATTAGTTACTTTTTAGGGGGGTAACGCAACATTGTAACGCTTTACTTTTCAAAGTATCTTTCCCCAACACCTGAGGCGGCCCCTGTAGCAGCTCATGTTTAAGCTACTCGGATGATTTATGCTAGCTGTGTAAAAGTGGGAAAGAGTTGTTGACCCATTTGTTTTTGGAGGGAATTGTCAGAATCTTTCATTTAGTAAACATTAAATACTATTTCACATTAAAGGATATTATTGGTAAGTATGACCATAATGTTAACAAAGGTCTTGAGTAAATTGTTCCTTTATTTTATAAACATAAACACCAGTACTTGAATGAATCCCCAAACTTTACGGTGTTTATAGTGGAATATGACAGTTTTATGTCTTCTCTAAGAAAACAAAAAGTCATTAAGATGTTTAAAATATGATGACATCCTGTGTCGCCACACGTTGTTTTGTTCTATGATATGCTATGTTTGTTCCCTCTTCAATAAAAGAATAATAAAAAAGCAACTCATAGTGTAATAACAATGCATAATTGAATAACTTTGCATAATAAGAATTTAACTAGAATGTACATTTCCTGAAGAAAATATGAGTGGTGCTTGCAGTGGCAAAACTTGGGACCCGGTTGCTAGGACGTACTGGGTGGTTGCTATGGTGTTGCTATGCGGTTGCTAGGGTGTTCTGGGTGGTTGCTATGGTATTCTGGGTGGTTGCTAGGGCCCTTAGAAAAGTTATAGCACACCATTCCCGTATAGGCCGGACGATTTGACGCCTCATTCATTGGTGGGAGGAGCCAAACTTTTTGTCCAAAATAAAGAATAATAAGTATTGAGAATAACAAGAGTGATGCCTTGCCTTTGGCAAGCACCACTAATTATTAATGTAAATATGTAATATCTTTCTCAATTTTCATTTCCATCTATTAAATTCAGAGGATAGACGCTAGGGGGCGCTACAACATTTACAACACGCAATGTGTCCGCCCTTCAGATTATGGTAGGTTCTGTACAGCCATTCAGCAGATATTAATTTTTATATTCTTCTGGAATGTCTTATGACTGTGCACTCTTAAAAATACCTGTATTTTGAATTGTCCCTTCATTGCGTTGTGTTTTAGACATGTATGTAAAATGACTGTGTAATGTCCGGTTAAATGAGCTGCTTTTTCTTATTTTACGGATTCATTTTATTAACAGTGTACTTATATCTTGTGTGCATGAAGTCCAACACGTTCCACATATAGAGAACAAATCATTCTGAGCCAACATGCTAAAGTTTCTGATGCTCGGGAGGCTAGCAGCAACATCTACACATCATGCGTTTCAAGAGATGAAGGCTGTGATGCTCATGTCCTCCACTAGAGGGAGACACAGGATGATGGGTGTGAGTTCACAACATCAAACACGGATCATTTATTACCGGTAAGCCTATCCCACACTTGTGAACTCTCATGCAAAGAGCTGTTGCTTCTCTCCACCCATTTGGAAAAATAGTACAAGGGTGTATGCGCTTCCACAAGACGTGCATGATACAGACCCTACAAAGTCCACTCCATAGGGACCATAACCCCAGGTGCATGAATGCATACAATGGTGCATTGAGAGGTTAATATTGTTTAGTAATAGCTTTAAAATACAAAATATTAAAGAAAAACCATTACACTCGAGAGTTTGACTGAAGAGCACCGTATGCAATAGTATTGCTTCATATGAGGCATGCTCATGCTTCCGTTGCTCCTGTTCGAGTGCTATCTGAGAGTTGGGTTAAGCTGTTAGCTCATATAGTTCTCAGGAAATGTCTAAAGCCTGACCACTAACCGCCTCAGGAGTGTTTTGAAAGTGTTTGGCCGCTTCTCATGTTTCAGTTTCTGATCAAGCGTTCATTCATTAGACTAGAACACTGCTGTAAATCCTCTGGGATCAGTTAGGTCCTAGAAATTAGGCAGCATCGTCCAAACACCGATCACAGGATAGAGTCCCCTGACAAACGTCCAGTTATCTCAATGTTTCCCCTGATAAGAGTGAAAAGTATTGTGTTACTTTTTTTGTTACTTGTAATATGCCTGCTTACACACTGATCAGGTGATGGCTAGACGACTGGGTCAGAGCATCTCCAAAACTGCAGCTCTTGTGGGGTGTTCCCGGTCTGCAGTGGTCAGGATCTATCAAAAGTGCTCCAAGGAAGGAACAGTGGAGAACCGGCCACAGGGTCATGGGCGGCCCAGGCTCATTGATGCACGTGTGGAGCGAAGGCTGGCCCGTGTGGTCCGATCAAACAGACGAGCTACTGGAGCTCAAACTGCTCAAGAAGTTAATGCTGGTTCTGATAGAAAGGGCTCAGAATACACAGAGCATCGCAGTTTGTTGCGTATGGGGCGGCACAGCCGCTGACCAGTCAGGGTGCCCATGCTGACCCCTGACCCCGCCGAAAGCACCAACAGTGGCACGTGAGCATCAGAACTGGACCACGGAGCAATGGAAGAAGGTGGCCTGGTCTGATGATCACGTGTTCTTTTACATCACGTGGATGGCCGGGTGTGTGTGTGTGGCTTACCTGGGGAACACATGGCCCCAGGATGCACTATGGGAAGAAGGCGAGCCGGCGGAGGTGATGCTTTGGGCAATGTTCTGCTGGGAAACCTTGGGTCCGGCCATCCATGTTGATGTTCCTTTGACACGTCCCCACCTACCTAAGCATTGTTGAGACCATGTACAGCCTTTCATGGAAACGGTATTCCCTGGTGTCTGTGGCTCTTCCAGCAGGATAATGCTCCTGACACAAAGCACAAATGCTTCAGGAATGGTTTGAGGAGCACAATGAGTTTGAGGTGTTGACTCGGCCTCCAAATTCCCAGATCTCAATTCAATCGAGCATCAAATCTGGAGCCTTTTCCGAGAAGCGATGATAGTTTTAATGAGGAATTGAATGAACAGACATGGTTTGTGGACTTTCATCATAAACTTATAATGAGAGCGTTCTTGTTGTGTTTCTGTAGCAGTTAGCCAGTATTGCAAGACTGTGTTACAAACAGTGTAATAGGAAATGTGTAAAGCCTGACCACTAACTGCCCCTGGACTAACTCAACGAGAGCTTATCGAGTCAGCCACTCATGCATCTCTTTATCAAAACACATCTCTGCACATATGCTTTGCAACAATAACGCGCTATAGAAGTCACGGTGAATCATAAACAGTAGTGCATCATTGAGAAACTCAGGAAAATCCCCTGGGATAGTGAACGCGCGTGTGTTGCGTCAATCGCGCTGCGGGGCGCGGCTAAAGGCGAGGTCCTGAAGTTCAGTGATCAGATCAAAACTCCGGGATTCTCTCCCGACATGGCCTCGTGTTGGGTGCTGGTCTCCGCGCTTCTCCTGACGCTCCTGGTGGTGTGTGTCTGCGGACACTGGCGGAGGAGGTGAGCTTCAGACTTTCATTACTATCACAGATCAACAACGGAAAGACTGAGGTCTACGCGATTATATAAACTCAGCTGGTGGATAATTAATCATAACATGCATTAGAGTGGCGATTGAAATAAACCTCACCACATCTTTTTAATAAATAATGTAAAAGTAGTTAAAAAAACATGTCACATTTCAAAAGTCGTTGGGGAGACTGGGGATGGTTGTCACATTTTTTGACATTTCTGTCTATATCTTAGAGTCCTTTTAAGCCAGTGTGTTCAAAATGTGATTCAAACTAGTCACAAGTGTCTGCTATTAAATGAGATGGATATTATCTTTGGGACACAAACAGAAAATGCATGGTTTAGTTTCAAACACGAGGAGTGAAATGTTACAATTCCCCCCATAGTCTGGGTCAGTGGTCACACACCCTGGGGTGAGATGTGACATTATGAAATAAGGATTATGATAAAAAAATATTTTGAAAGCTTTTTATTCAACACTGACCAGTCATCAGTCATCTGTGTGTGTGTGTGTGTGTGTGTGTGTGTGTGTGTGTGTGTGTGTGTGTGTGTGTGTGTGTGTGTGGGCATGTTTTTGTGAAATATCAGGACACAAATGTGTATAATGACATGGGTATGACACAGGTATTACAAAAGAGGGTGAAATATGAGGACGTTCCCCATGTCCTCACTTTTCAAAATGCTTATAAATCACACAGGATGAGGTTTTTTCACAGAAAGTAAACTGCAATCTCCTGTGATGGGTAGTGTGTGTGTGTGTGTGTGTGTGTGTGTGTGTGTGTGTGTGTGGACTGGTAATCCCTACGGTATGGGGACAAAATGTCCCCACAAAGATGGCAATATCCAAATTTTTGTCCTTGTGGGGACATTTTTTGGTCCCCATGAGGAAAACATCTTATAAATCACACTAAGTGATGTTTTTTGAAAAAGTAAAAATGCAGCATGTCTCCTGTGATGGGTAGGTTTAGGGGCAGGGGCAGTGTAGGGGGATAGAAAATACGGTTTGTACAGTATAAAATGCATTACGCCTATGGAATGTCCCCATAAAACATGGAAACACAACATGTGTGTGTGTGTGTGTGTGTGTGTGTGTGTGTGTGTGTGTGTGTGATGGGTAGGTTTAGGGGCAGGGGCAGTGTAGGGGGGATAGAAAATACGGTTTGTACAGTATAAAATGCATCACGCCTATGGAATGTCCCCACATTTCACAAAAAAAAACATGTGTGTGTGTGTGTGTGTGTGTGTGTGTGTGTGTGTGTGTCTGAGACTCTCAGTCATAGTAATTGACCATAATTAATTGAACTAACATTTCATTATTGTGACAACTAACCCCGAGTCATGTAGCCATGAACTAGCTCACCTTACAGCTAACAGCTAAAGCATCAGCACTAACAACTTGCATGAAAACTATCTACACAGACACACAATAAACATCATTTAAATTTGATGAGTTTAACTACAAAACTGAAATTCCCATAACAAAAATAAAAAGAAGTAAAAAAAGTTCTTACCTCAAAATTGTTTTTTTCACTCTTATCTGCTGTGTCTCCCACAGATCTCTACTTTATCACATGTGGAATAAGGGCTAAATTTAGCATGTGTGAAGGGAATTAGGTGATTTGTAACTAGTTCCTGGACACGATGGTGTTATAGAAAGGTACTGAAAACTGTTTAATGATGTAGATGCCTTATAAAGCGACATATCAAATATAATGGGTTGAGAATGAGAACACATCTGGAGTTCACAGATCCCGTTTTTCCATTGCAATGTTCTACTTTTCCATCGTTCTTCTATGTTAGTGTCGGACAGACGTGTATAACCGCTGTGCTATGGAAGGCCAAATGGGTCACAATTCGCCCTTAACTGGAAAACACTGGAGACACGAACGCAGCGGTTAAAGACGTCCGTCTAGCGCACGTTTACATTGAAAAACAATTAAAAAGTAAAAAGTGGAATGGAAACCACAAACTATGTTAAAGGAACACGCCAGCGTTTTTAGAAATAGGGCTTATTCAACTTCTTTCCCACATTTAGATATGTGGGCAAATGCATTTTTGTCTCAGTGCATGCATTGTTTTAGTTTGGCAGGGTCGCCGCTAGCTTAGCTTAGCATAATGAATGGAATCCTATGTTGCAAGCTAGCATGTGCCGAGTAAAAGTGATCAAAAAAAAAAAACCCCACGTAATTACTTCTTGTGGCCTGCGTATTCACAACAAGTACAGATAGCGATGCAGATTAAGACTAGGGGATTTCCTAGGCAGATATTGGGACTATATTATGGGGAAGCACAGGCGAAGCACTGCTACTGCTGAGATATCACAACACATGCACAACATACACAGATGTTCATGTGTTGTGTGATATCTCTGCAGTAGCAGTGCTTCGCCTGTGCTTCCCCATAATATAGTCCCATGTTATGTTGGACCATATTATATAAAGGGTTTTTTGGATCACTTTTACTCGGGACATGCTAGCTGGCAACATAGGATTCCATTCATTATGCTAAGCTAAGCTAGCGGCGACCCTGCCAAACAACAATGGATGCACGGAGACAAAAATGCATTTGCCCACATATCTAAATGTAGGAAAGAAGTTGAATAAGCTCCACTCCTCACATGACAATAAAAGTGTACAGTTGCCAAGATAAAGGGGGTGGCTCATCTTACCCCACCCTATGATAATACGCGCTGCTCTCTGTCATCTCCAGGCGACCCGGGGAGCCTCCGCTGCTGACCGGCTGGCTGCCCTTCATTGGAGTCACTCTGGATTATGTTAGAAACCCTTTAGGATTCTTAAGAGAGACCCAGAGGAAACACGGGGATGTTTTCACGTGTGCGATCGCTGGGAAGTACTTCACTTTTGTCACAGACCCTTTTTCTTTCTCCGTTGTGTTGCGGCAAAGCAGAAATCTTGACTTTCAGAAGTTTGCTCTCAGTTTTTCGCGCCGGGTAAGTAACTAACAGGTGACACTCATACATCATCTTAATTTACAATCATATTTCAACATGGTTTCCACACATTCATCCCATTAAAGGAAAACACATCAGGAAACTCTCTTTTAATGGGATAAAATGCATTGCTACCGATTACTGTTCTCCTGATAAGAAAGCATTAGGACACTGGCACAACAGACCAAAACATTCTCTGCTATATTTACAATTCACTCTTAATAGTCATTGTATCACTTTAACCAGAACCATAGTTATAATTACTACCAAAAACAGCATTTAATCTCCATCCCTCAGCTAAAGCGAAACAATACTAAAACCACTAGTAGGTGGCGGCAAATCTAAGTCTTAGCAAGTGAGTCATTGAGTCAATCACTCAAACGATTCATTCAAAGTGGCTGATTCATTCAGGGACAGCAGAAGGGAGTGAGTCATTGAGTCATTCACTCAAATGATTCATTCAAAGTGGCTGATCTGTTCAGGGACAGCAGAAGGGAGTGAGTCATTGAGTCAATCACTCAAACGATTCATTCAAAGTGGCTGATTCATTCAGGGACAGCAGAAGGGAGTGAGTCATTGAGTCAATCACTCAAACGATTCATTCAAAGTGGCTGATTCGTTCAGGGACAGCAGAAGGGAGTGAGTCATTGAGTCATTCACTCAAACGATTCATTCAAAGTGGCTGATTCATTCAGGGACAGCAGAAGGGAGTGAGTCATTGAGTCAATCACTCAAACGATTCATTCAAAGTGGCTGATTCGTTCAAGGGACAGCAGAAGGGAGTGAGTCATTGAGTCAATCACTCAAACGATTCATTCAAAGTGGCTGATTCATTCAGGGACAGCAGAAGGGAGTGAGTCATTGAGTCATTCACTCAAACGATTCATTCAAAGTGGCTGATTCATTCAGGGACAGCCGAAGGGTTGAGTCATTGAGTCATTCACTCAAACGATTCATTCAAAGTGGCTGATTCATTCAGGGACAGCAGAAGGGAGTGAGTCATTGAGTCATTCACTCAAATGATTCATTCAAAGTGGCTGATTCGTTCAGGGACAGCAGAAGGGAGTGAGTCATTGAGTCATTCACTCAAATGATTCATTCAAAGTGGCTGATTCATTCAGGGACAGCAGAAGGGAGTGAGTCATTGAGTCAATCACTCAAACGATTCATTCAAAGTGGCTGATTCATTCAGGGACAGCAGAAGGGAGTGAGTCATTGAGTCAATCACTCAAACGATTCATTCAGTAATGAAACTCAAACTGCGCTCAGAGACGCTCAATGGCTCTAACGTTAGGAACTATTTTCGATGACAAAATAGAGGAAAAACAGACAATATTGTGTTTAAAATGTAAGTCAACTAATAGCACTTTAACTTGTTTATTGAATTGTTGTATAAAATCAATGTCACATTACGTGCTGATATTCGGGAAAACGCCATTGCTCATAAATATTAAAACAATAACTTAGAGACTTTTTTTGCACCATATCTTGGTTTTTGGAAGCATTTTTATTCATTTTGGTGGAGTTTTGTTGTAGAATGAGCTCTTAAGTCCACAAAGGGATTTTAAGCCAACCCAAAAGTTGTACTGTTGGTTGTGCTGTACTTCTTGTGCTTGGCTTTGAGAAAAAAAGTTTTTAATGCTATAAATTTTAGAGATATTCGACTAAGTATATAGAATGAACAACCTCTGTCCATGCATAGTGGGTCACATTGGAAATGTGATACTCAGAGTATAATTAGGGGTTCGAGAGTGATCAGCTGATCAGCATTCTCCACTAAAAGGGACCGGCAGACCAAACCGTAAGTCGTAGAGACTTGAAACATTGAGGGTTGGTAGTACTCACACAGACTACAGCCTCACCAAAGCTCGTCCCGATCGGCCTGACGGGGGCGCTACAGCGCTCAGAAGTACCAAATCGCCCATAACTCCTCAACCGTTAGGCCTAGGCTCAAGTGTCTTATATCGATGAAATGCATTCTATCAGTTTTTTGCTAAAATGGCTACAACTCGTGAAGATAATGAGATATTTTCACATATACTAGAGCTTATTCCGTGGTTGCTTGAAAAAGGGCACAGCGGCTGGCCTCTTGGTGGCGCTAAAACATAAAAATGTCTGTAACTACGCAACCCTACGTCTGATTGACTTGAAAATTGGCATGCGGTGTCTTCGCCCAAGGTGCCAAGACTGCCTTTGAGGACATTTGAGTATCTCGAAAAACAGACAAGGTTAACGGAGGCCGATTGAATCTCACTGGGACTGTTTGACTCACGGCCCTAAATGCCTGTGAGAAATTCGAAATAAATCGGCCACCGGGGAGCAGCTTCACGTTTTCCACATTGTATATCAAGAGATTTTCCACACACATTCGTACCACATCATAGATTCTGAGCAACTTTACCTCTAGGAACGCCGCCGTCAATCGAACCATTACTTAAATATTGGAGATTACCTTTTTTGCCCTTTGGGTAGCTATAACAGGGTCATTAAAAAATGTGCATGGAAAAAATATACTCAAAATAACCTATAATACTCAAATACCTATAAATCCTGAATGAAAACTTCACGAAATTAGGTGAGCACATGTGACATATGTTTCTAAACAAGCATGCACATTTTTATAAAGCTTTAAAAACTTATATTTCCTATGGAAAATTACCTGTGTTGGTTGTAAATGGTCTTTTCTATCTATGATTGAGATGGTTACTTAATAAAACAAAGGCTAATACCTTTTTACGCATGTGCTTAAAGGCCTTAAAGCGCTCTCGTCGGCTGCATTACGGCTAAAAAGCTTCGCCTGAACCCCCCGAAAGGACTAAAAGCCACTGTCAAATAGCATGTGTGTTCTGCACCTGTATGTAAGGAAATAACTATATATATATATATAAGCAGGTGTCAATAGTCTATTTTCATCATTAACAAAGGTAAACCGAGTCTAGGACTACAAATAAACAAAAGCTCGCTTACTGTTTTTAATATCAGTCATGCTGATCACTGATCAGTCGGCTCTTGTTGAAATATTTGAGCCTGGGAATGCTCAGCTAAGATAACAGTCTTCTGTCTGTATCACTCACTTTCATCACTTTCGCTTTTATTCTCATGCACTGACTTGTATATGGTTCGGTCTTATGACAAATTGTGATGTTCCTTATTTCAGTCGCTTTGAATGAAATGGATAAATGTCATGTAAATCATACACAATATTTCCATAAGTATTGAGCCGCCCCTCCAGATCCCTGAGTTCAGGTGTTCAATCCCTTCATGGCCACAGGTGTATAAATCAAGCTCTAGGCATGCAGACGCTTCTACACACATTTGTGAGAGAATGGCTCGCTCTCAGGAGCTCAGTGAACTCAAGCGTGGGACCGGGATAGGTTGCCACCTGTGCAATAAGGCCATTCCTGACATTTCCTCACTACTAAATATTCCACGCTCAACTGTTAGTGGGATTATAACAAAGAGGAAGCCATTGGGAACAACAGCAACTCAGCCACGAAGTGAAATCCCAGAGCGGGGTCAGCGCATGCTGAGGGTCACAGAAGTCACCAACTTTCTGCAGAGTCAATCGCTCCAGACCTCCAAACTCCTGTGGCCTTCAGATGAGCTCAGGAACAGTGCGGAGAGAGCTTCATGGAATGGGTTTCCATGGCCGAGCAGCTCATCCAAGCCTTACATCACCAAGAGCAATGCAAAGCGTGGGATGCAGTGGGGTAAAGCACGCCACCACTGGACTCTAGAGCAGTGAGACGTGTTCTCTGAGTGACCAATCACGCTTCTCTGTCTGACCATCCCATGGACGAGTCTGGGTTTGGCGGTTGCCAGGGGAACGGGACTTGCCTGACTGCATTGTGCCAAGTGTAAAGTTTGGTGGAGGGGGGATTATGGGGTGGGCTTGTTTTTCAGGGGTTGGGCCCTTAGTTCCAGTGAAAGGAACTCTTAATGCTTCACCAAGACATTTTGGACAATTTCATGCTCCCAACTTTGTGGGATCAGTTTGTGGACGGCCCCTTCCTGTCCCAACATGACTGCGCTCCAGTGCACAAAGCGTCGCTCCATAAAGACATGGATGAGCGAGTTTGGTGTGGAGGAACTGGACTGTCCTGCACAGAGTCCTGACCTCATCCCGATAGAACACCTTTGGGATGAATTAGAGCGGAGACTGCGAGCCAGGCCTTCTCGTCCAACATCAGTGCCTGACCTCACAAATGCGCTTCTAGAAGAATTCCCATAAACACACTCCTAAACCTTGAGGAAAGCCTTCCCAGAAGAGCTGAAGCTGTTAGAGCTGCAAAGGGTGGGCCGACTCCATATTAAACCCTACGGATTAAGAATGGGATGTGCATGTAAAGGCAGGCATCGCAAAACCTTTGGTGATATAGTGTATGTGTTAAAGAGGTTTGATCCTGATTCTCTTGTTTATCTGTTTATCTCACTCACGCACACTTTCTCTAAGGTGTTTGGTCACGCTGACTTCACCCATCCGCTCTTCACCGAGAGTTACAGGGAAGTTCACGGCATTTTCCGGCAGACTCTTCAAGGCGCGCCTCTGCAGCAGCTGAGCGAGACCATGCTGTGCAATCTGCAGACGCTTCTGGATCGAGCTCGATCCCGGGAACACGACTGGCTGGAAGAAGGCCTTCAGAGCTTCACCAACCGCATCATGTTCGAGGCAGGGTTCCTCACGCTCTTCGGAAAGGAGGCCGGGATTCTTCAGGCCAGCAGAACATGCATGCAGAAAGCGGCGCGGGAGTTTCTGGCGTTTGATCGTGCGTTCCCTCTGCTGGCCGCAGGGCTTCCCATCGGTCTGATCGCACGGGCACAGCGAGCGAGGGAAGCCTTGGCGGAGGAACTGCTGCATGATGAACTTCACCACCGGAGATGCATCTCAGATCTGATTCAGCGCAGAATGGACGTGTTTGACCGCATGCATTTGGATGAAACTGGAAAAGCACGGACACATGTGTGCATGCTATGGGCTTCCCAGGCGAATACTCTGCCAGCCGCCTTCTGGAGCCTGTACTACACACTCAGGTACGCTCCAATCATTCAATCATTCGATTGACCGTTTTGACTTTTATTAATTCCCAGGATATGCAGAATTCTTGATATCAACAATAACATTTTCACTAGTTAAACATCACCATAGCCTGTCAATCAGATTCAAATGTTGATCTGAAGAATGGATTTCTTACCGGTTAAAAGTTTCAGAAATACAATTCTTACTAGTACAAATCCAATTTTTTTATATAAATAATAACTTTGTTACTAGTAAAAATATAAATTCCTGATATCAAGACAACTAGTTGATGTCTGTGACTGTATTTCAGATATCTAAAATGGCTATCACATTGTTGAAATCAAGAACAGACATTTGCACTATTAACCACATAATCATTGATATCAAAAATTATGATTTTTACTAGTAAGAATTACATTTTTGAAATGTGAAACTGAACTAGTAAATCCATTCTTGATATCAACAGCTGAATGTGAATGGCAGCCTATGGAAAAACAATCACAGATATCAGTCATATTGAATTCTTCATATCAAGACTTTATATCCTGGGAATGAACAGCTCGCCATAGCACTACTGTAAATTACAGTAAAACTACCAGAATGACTTTACCTGGAAGCATCCACACAAGCAATGCAGGGCCGTATCCACCATAGGCAGTGAGAGACAAGTCCCCCACAATATTAGAAATTCTTGCACTGCTCTGCTGCACTTCATTACGCAGCGCTCTGTATTTTAGAATGACAAAAAGCTTTAAAAGTGAGATTTTTAGTCTGGTTTGCCCCAGTGGTCTAACAGCGCTCGTCAATGTCAAAAGCATTGAGATGGCCAATCAAATCAAAGTGGGCGGGGTTTACGCTCTCTCGTGCAGTCTTCACACACAGACGAGCGAGTCTCGTAATGCTGTTGTGGAGAGAGACTCTAATCTTTTCGGAAATCATAAAACAAAATGCACTCAAACGTGTCCCTGCTCTTAATATACAATCATTAATGAACATGTTTGATTTTGATGAAGAAGGAGAAAAAAGACTATATGAGTGCGGATTAGAACCCGGGACACGGTTTACAAAAATTCAACCACTAGGGCAGGGGTCCCCAAACTTTTTTCTGTGAGGGCCACATTATTGTTATTTTCTTTAATGGGGGCCGGGTCGGTTACAGAAATTTACATGGGCCAGAGTGACTATTATTGTGGAGTTTTTATTATGATTTTAAATGTATTTATTATGCCTCCTAATGCTTTGTTTATTATTTTATGCACCATACAGACAAAAGAGAATTACTTTAAAAAAGCATTATCCAATTGTCTTGTAGTTCTAGTCATTTCTTGCTGGCTCGCGCGCACTTGCTCGATCACGATGAAACGTTCATTGAATGTGCGATTCTATTGGTGGGTGAATCTAACAAATAATTAAGCTACGCTATGTTAATATTTTAGTTAATTACTAAGGGAAATTGTAAAAGTAAAAAAAAATAAGGGACATTTTAGTTTAAAAGGCAACCTTTATAATCAAATACAGATATGAATATAATTTTAAAATTTAATTTTTTCAAAATATGTCTCTGGCATTGTTCAAAGGGCCGGTCCAAATGTGGGGCGGTTGTATTCGCCCAGCGGGCCGTAGGTTTGGGGACCTCTGCACTAGGGAATTCAAACAGTAGATCTATGTATTTATTCACTAATGCGAAGAATCTCGAGACTAATTATATATTTGATGCAAATATTGTTTGCAAATAGTCCCAGAAGTAGGGCTGGGCGATAAAAAAATATCTCGATATTTTCAAAATTTTGACGATATTCGATATGTATCTCGATATGTTTGCAATTGCTTTTAAATTTAAAAAAATATTTTATTTTGCCCCCATTAAAAACAACAAAAAATATTCAGATAGAACCAAATTAAATACAAAATGTTACATTGACTGAACAGGTCGGGATGACTGAAATCTTAAATCATGATACGAGTAATTTAATATTTTTTTAAATGTACTTTTATAATTACAATATAGATTTTTGATTTGATCGTTAAAAAAAACAAAAAAAAAACATAAGTAAAACATGCAAATTACAAACAATATGACAAAAACAGTGCTTTATTTTCAGCTTCAGTGGGTCTATTTAACAGCTGCAAGAAATAAACAAAAAATCTAATATATATATAAACATAAACTGCTCAGTCTTAATTATATAAATTAACCATAGGCTACACTGATTCTTAATAAATATATTAAAGTTGTTTAGCCAAGCATGGGGTGGTTTTCTAATTTTCATTGTTGTTTGATTAACATTGAATCACACAGAATATGAGCTCCGGCCCTTTAAGAGCTGCACGGACCCAATACACTAACTCACGATTCCTCACTCGACTCTGTACGTTCCACTGATCTATTTAAATTATATAGATCATATATAGATCAGTGGTACGTTCACTAAAGACACACACTACTGTGTTTACCTGAATACTTGCCAGCACGTGCATTTTTACATCTGTTTGACCACTGAAACCCAATAATCCATGAAGGAACTGAATCCCGATCGCATGTTGTCTGAAAGACGTGTGCGCTTCAGGTCAGAGTCCGGCTGCGCTATTATTTCTCTCATGCGCGCATGTTTCTGTTGCTTTCTTTGTCATGCGCTGCGTATATATTTAACTCTTCTGCTTCCAGAGTTTAGTGAACGGTGGAAGCAGAGCTCTGCGTTATCTGGGAATGTTATTTGGGAAAGTTTGCATGTTGAATTTGAAATATTCGATATTCACGATATTTTCAAATTTTACACCGTCGTCAAAATTATTGCGATAGTATCGCTAATATTCGATATATCGCCCAGCCCTACCCAGAAGGGTTATTTCCAACTAGAATTTTGTTCACTGTTCTGTCTCTTTATGCTTTATAAAAAAAAAATCAAAATTGGTCCTCCCCAATGTTCAAGACATGGTTACGGTCTTGAAGCAACGGCATTCTGGCTTTCCATCGTTAAGAGAGCGGTCAATAGGGTCAATTCTGTGATTTCAGTCATCGGAAACAATCTTTAAACACTGAGCCGCTGTCTTCATCCGCCCGCATGAGGAGAAGCGCTTGAGTTTCAATCCGACAGCACTCTGACGGGCTCGAGGGGATGATCAAGTCACACACAGTTTCTCCATCATCCTTATAATAATGTCCACGTGTGAAAGCATTCTGAAGAGATAAACTCAAGATCTGTCTTTAGGACCCAGTGGAACCGCTCATCCGCTCCATATAGAGCCATGAAATATCATATATTATTATTATTATTTCTTTAAGAGGTCGGCAAAAACTGGCCCAATGTGAGATATTCTGAGCTGATTATTCATGCATTAGAGAGTTAAGTTGATGAAAGTGTGAAGAATGTGTTTAAATTATATTATGTATTGATAAAATCAACTTATTTAAAGGTTAAAAAAAATTGCATTACAAAATGTAATCATTTACATTTTTGGGGTTTTTGGGGGATTTGTTACAGGTTGCAAGGGAAGGATGTTAAAACATGAGACACACGAGCTCTGTCTGACTGTGTGTGTGAGAGGGGCTGATGTGCTACACTACGAGCTCATCACTGAGAGCAAACTAATCAGACTAAAAACTTAAAGGAACACGCCAGCGTTTTTAGAAATAGGGCTTATTCAGCTTCTTTCCTACATTTAGATATGTGGGCAAATGCATTTGTGTCTCAGTGCATGCATTGTTTTAGTTTGGCAGGGTCGCCGCTAGCTTAGCTTAGCATAATGAATGGAATCCTATGTTGCCAGCTAGCATGTCCGAATTCAAGATTCATAGTAGTACCATAAGGAAACACATTGCTGCTCTGGGACTAATATGAAGGATGTCCTTTCTTGCTCGGTGACAAGCTGTTGCACCGTCTGAGAGATGAGCAGAGCGTAACGGCTTCCTGTGTGTGTGTGTGTGTGTGTGTGTGTGAACCTCAGATCTGCGGATGCGTTCAGCGCTGCGCGCGCAGAGATCGACCGGGTTCTGGCAGGACAGATGTTGAACAGCCCTGACCAGAGGATCCACCTCTCCAGAGAGCAGCTGGACTCGATGGCTGTGTTAGGTTAGTTATCAGGATCACATGAGCAAACATGTCTTGGAATTTTGGTCAGTTTTCAAGCTTTTCATTCTGTAATAATTGCGCAATGCAATCCTATCAGGTTTGAACATGTAGTGAATTCATGATTATGGGTTTGAAGAGGTAATGCAGCACTGGAGATGCAGATCTGATGGGCGTGGGAACATCCAGGCGATCAGACTTCATGTTCACGTGTTGATCTGTTTCCTCAGACAGTATAATCGAGGAAGCTCTTCGCCTGTCGAGCGCCTCCATGATGATCCGCGTGGCCAGTGCTGACTTCACCCTGAGGCTGGATTCAGGACAGACGGCCGCTGTGAGAGAAGGAGATTACATCGCTCTTTACCCTCAGCTCATACACCTGGATCCCCAAATATACCCCAACCCCACAGTACGTGCTCACACTGATGAGGTCACACTCTTTAACCAATGAGCTCTCTCACGTCACAGGTTACACACGTTTGAGAGCCTGATTACAAAAACACAATTATGATGTTCTCAGGGTTTTATGTAGTCTGTATGACGGACTTTATGAAGTGATTCCAATCATGTTTCAAGCCATTCGAACCCATCGTGGAGAACAGTGCGCATCTGACGAGTCTCAGCTGAAGGAAATAATACATTATTTATCGGCTTTAATATAACGGACAAAAGTTCTTATTGAGCTGATACCGATAACATAAAAAATTAACATATATATCGGCCGATAACATTACAACCTAGAATGTACATTTCCTGAAGAAAATGTGAGTGGTGTTTGCAGTGGCAAAAGTCGCCACTCAGTTGCTAGGCGGTTAATAGGGTGTTCTGGTTGGTTGCTAGGTGGTTGCTAGGCAGTTGCTAGGGTATTCTGTGTGGTTGCTAGGGCATTGCTAGGCGCTGCTAAGGTATTCTGGGGGTTGCTATGCGGTTGCTATGGTGTTCTGGGTGGTTGCTAGCCGGTTGCTAAGGTATTCTGAGAGGTTGCTAGGGCATTCTGGGTGGTTACTATGCGGTTGATAGGGTATTCTGGGTGCTTGCTAAGCAGTTGCTAAGGTACTCAGGGTGGTTGCTATGGTATTGCTAGGTTGTTGCTAGGGCGTTGCTACGCGGTTGCTACGCGGTTGCTAGGGTATTCTGTGTGGTTGCTAGGGTGTTCTGAGTAGTTGCTAGGGCATAGCTAGGCAGTTACTACGGTATTCTGGGTGGTTGCTAAGAGGTTTGCTAGGGTGTTCTGGGTGGTTGCTAAGCGGTTGCTTGGGTGTTCTGGGTGGTTGCTAGTGTGTTGCTAAGGTTTCCTGGGTGGTTGCTACATGGTTGCTAGGGTATTCTGGGTGGTTGCTAGGCGGTTGCTAGGGTGTTCTGGGTGGTTGCTAGTGTGTTGCTAAGGTTTCCTGGGTGGTTGCTACATGGTTGCTAGGATATTCTGGGTGGTTGCTAGGGTGTTCTTAGTGGTTGCTAGTGCGTTGCTAAGGTTTCCTGGGTGGTTGCTAAGCGATTGCTAGGGTGTTCTGGGTGGTTGCTAGGTGGTTGCTAGGAGGTTTCTAAGGTATTCAATGGTGTTGCTAGGCAGTTGGTCGTTGTCACAGATGGTTACTATGCAGTTTGTATAGAGTTCTTATCCTGATTTACCACTTAGCTAAAGTGCTGTTTGCTAGCGTTAGTCAAAAGACCCAACCCCCATGTCTTTATGGTGTTCTGATGCAGAGATATAGGTCTTGTTAAATGGTTGCTAGGGTACTCTGTTTGGTTGCTATAGAGTGACTTGGCAGCTGCCAATGATGATACTGTAAAAGCTCCTTGTCAGTATGAATGATATAAAACCAACCCCCATGCCTCTATGACAATCAGATGTGAAGCTATCCCTTTGTGGATTTGGGTTGCTAGGGTGCTCGACAGTGGTTGCTAGGATGTGGCTTGATAGCTTCACTAACTTATACCCCATTGTGAGGTATGTTCTTACAGGGCCTGTCAGCCTCTTCAAATGTGGTAACCCACCTCGCTGGCGCTATGACTCGATAAAGTTTGACGTAATGTTATGATACAAACTGTTTGTTCATTTTTACATAAAAAATGAACATATATTGGCCGATAAGATAGCATAAAAGAAGAACATATATAACATATGGAAACCAGTCTTGGGCTAGAGGGTGATATGGCTGCTGATCCTGTGATCAGGGAGGATGAGTTATGGGAATTGTAGTCCTTGATGGAGTGACAGTCCGGTGTGGAGTGCCCTCTCACTGGTGAATCGTGACAATAACATTAAAAATGAACATATATCGCCAATAAATCAAAGACGAATCAACACGAAAACTACAAAACATGGCACAGGAAACAGGAACAGAACAGGGCAAAATGCAAACTAAAAGTCCATATAACAAAAAACACAAAGAAAACTAAATAGGGAACATAATACTTAATTGCATTTGTAGGATATTTATATATTTTTTGCATTGGTTCCCCAAAAATATACAATATGTTGTGTTGCACAATACACTAAAGGATTATTAGGAACACACACTAATGCTGTCTTTGACCCCCTTTCGCCTTAATTCTACGTGGCATTGATTCAACAGGTGCTGAAAGCATTCTTTAGAAATGTTGGCCCATATTGATAGGATAGCATCTTGCAGTTGATGGAGATTTGTGGGATGCACATCCAGGGCACGAAGCTCCCGTTCCACCACATCCCAAAGATGCTCTATTGGGTTGAGATCTGGTGACTGTGGGGGCCATTTTAGTTCAGTGAACTCATTGTCATGTTCAAGAAACCAGTTTGAAATGATTGGAGCTTTGTGACGGTGCATTATCCTGCTGGAAGTAGCCATCAGAGGATGGGAACATGGTGGTCATAAAGGGATGGACATGGTCAGAAACAATGCTCAGGTAGGCCGAGGCATTTAAACCATGCCCAATTGGCACTAAGGGGCCTAAAGTGTGCCAAGAAAACACCCCCCACACCAT
>CM040912.1:820000-832500 GCA_023029165.1 Gobiocypris rarus
GCCACTGTTGGTGCTTTCGGCGGGGTCAGGGGTCAGCATGGGCACCCTGACTGGTCCCATACGCAACAAACTGCGATGCTCTGTGTATTCTGAGCCCTTTCTATCAGAACCAGCATTAACTTCTTGAGCAGTTTGAGCTCCAGTAGCTCGCCTGTTTGATCGACCACACGGGCCAGCCTTCGCTCCACACGTGCATCAATGAGCCTGGGCCGCCCATGACCCTGTGGCCGGTTCTCCACTGTTCCTTCCTTGGAGCACTTTTGATAGATCCTGACCACTGCAGACCGGGAACACCCCACAAGAGCTGCAGTTTTGGAGATGCTCTGACCCAGTCGTCTAGCCATCACAATCTGGCCCTTGTCAAACTCGCTCAAATCCTTACGCTTGCCCATTTTTCCTGCTTCTAACACATCAACTCTGAGGACAAAATGTTCACTTGCTGCCTAATATATCCCACCCACTAACAGGAGCCGTGAGGAAGAGATCATCAGTGCTATTCACCGGTCATAATGTTATGCCTGATCGGTATATATTTATATATCAAAAGTATAATTTTATTTTTAAAACTTACACTCTTAAAGTTTATAGGAGGGTTAACAAAGTAATCAACACTTTTTTAGGTGTGTGTGTGTGTGTGTGTATACTTCCTTTTCGGCCTGAGCTTTTCTGGGTCAGTACGTCCACCTCGGGTTGTTTGGCCTTGTGTGTAGTTTTAATGCAGATATCAGATACGGGTTCAGTCTGGCTGCTGTGAGCGTGTCAAGATCTGCTGCATGAACACACACACATGAATCCTGTATCGGGTCTCGGCAGGTGGAGCTGGGGAGGAGGAGGGGCTCAGAGGAACTACAGCAAACACTCTCATTGGCTGCAGGATCAGCAGTGGCCAATCAGCTTGTGTTAAAGATGGGATTGCATGTAAAGGACGCCCTCTAGTGTTTCATGACTGATGTTACCACGCAAAGGTCACTTCAGCTCATTGGACATAATCATTTTTTTGTATATAATAATATATACCCCAATGACTTTTAGGCTCTGAGCGTCTGCACATCTGGAACCAGCTGGACGGCAGCCCCTATAACAGGAAGTGATGTGGGGGTGAAGAGGGCGGAGATCCAGCAGGGTGTACGGGAGGTGGTGCTGTGCAAAGACATGGATGGGAAGATTGGCCTCCGCCTCAAAGCCATAGATAATGTATTTCTTTAACGTTATGAATTCTTTAACATAGCATAGCTAGTGTCTTTATTCATATCCTACATTAGGCCCTTAGGGTAACGGGGACCTGTGATTGAGGCTTCCGAATGTGTTTCAGGGTGTGTTTGTGCAGTTAGTGCAGGCGAACACTGCGGCAGCGCTGGCAGGGCTGCGCTTCGGCGATCAGATTCTGCAGATCAACGGCAAATCCTGTGCAGGCTGGAGCAGCGATAATGCTCACAGGGTGCTGAAGAACGCCAACCCAGAGAGGATCACCCTGGCTGTGCGAGACAGGTACACACACACACACACACACACACACACACACATACAGATGCACACACACACACACATACACATACACACACACACATACAGATGCACATGCACACACACACACACACACACACATACAGATGCACACACACATACACATACAGATGCACACACACACACACACACACACACACACACACACACACACACACACACACACACACACACACACACACACACACACACACACACACACACACACACATACAGATGCACACACACACACACACACACACACACACATACCCATCACAGGAGACTGCTCAGTTTACTTTCTGTGATAAAACCTCATCCTGTGTGATTTATAAGCATTTTGAAAAGTGAGGACATGGGGAACGTCCTCATATTTCACCCTCTTTGTAATACCTGTGTCATACCCATGTCATTATACACATTTGTGTCCTGATATTTCACAAAAACATGCCCACACACACACACTCACACACACACACACACACACACACACACACACACACACACACACACACACACACACATGCACACACACACACACATACACATACACATGCACACACACACACACACACACACACACACACACACACACACACACACACACACACACACACACACACACACACTACCCATCACAGGAGACATGCTGCATTTTTACATTTTCAAAAAACATCACTTAGTGTGATTTATAAGATGTTTTCCTCATGGGGACCAAAAAATGTCCCCACAAGGACAAGGATTTTGGATATTGCCATCTTTATGGCATCTACATTTTGTCCCCATACCGTAGGGATTACCAGTCCACACACACACACACACACACACACACACACACACACACACACACACACACATACACACACACTGCCCCTGCCCCTAAACCTACACACACACACACACACATGCACACACACACACATACGCACCTGCATACACACACACACACATACACACACACACACACACACACACACACACACACACACACACACACATACACACACACTGCCCCTGCCCCTAAACCTACACACACACACACACACATACACACACACACACACACACACACACATACACATACACACACACACACACCATATGTAAAGCATATCTGCAGGTTTCAAATGCTCAGTGCTGTTTTATTCATGAGGATCAGGTTGTTTTGAATAATTAATGAAGAGAACACACACCGGAGGGTTTGTTGTGTAGTTTTATCCTCTCCAGCTGTACAAACCTCTGTTATAAACATCAAAACAGCATGTTATAAAAATATAACCGCCAGCTCCAATCTTTGGGGTTCAAGCCGTTTTGGAAAAGTGGAGGAAAAAATCAAGAACAGATCATTTAAAGGCACAGTGTGTAATTATTCAGCACAGGGGCGTGTCTTGACTCTTGAGTGGGCGGAGCTGTTATTCTGCCGCGAGCGCTTCTTCCGCTCATGCGTGTGTGTTTGATCATATCACACACATGTGCGTGTGTTAAAGTGATGTTATAATGCTACTATGAGACACTTGTTCACACTGCAGAGAGCGAGATCATATTAGGCGGTAAAACATGGCACTCTGTGCGGTAAATCAAGAACAGCAGATTTACACAATCAGACTAACTGTGTTGAGCTGGAGAACAATGATGAGTTTCTGTCCATCAATGATCCAAACAGTGTCTCATAAACACAGCAGATATTAAAGCGCCGCTGGTGTTGGGGAAAATCACTGATTCCTCTGGATTTAAACATTCTTGGAAACATTTGGGATAATGCACACAATCCAACACAATATATAACACTGATCTAGTGGCTTTTGGATATTTGAATCCCAAAATCTTACATATCGTGCCTTTAATGCTGGGCTCAGACTAGAGGGGTTTTAGGCCTGTAATGAGAATCTGCTCTCACACAAATCGTATATATAAAAAATGTTTGATATTTAGTATTTTAAATGGGGATGATTTCGTCAGTTCTTTTACAATAGCCAATGAGAGAAGTGATTGAGAGTGAATGGCTGAACAGCAGAGATGGAGGACCGGCGTGTGGAGTGTTTATATATTTGTATAACGTGTCTCTAAAACACGACACAACCGTACAGACGTAGAGAAGATGGTTTTGAACACACCGGGTGAGTGTAGAAAGCCTGTTGAGAGATCAGCGACGATCTGCTACAGACGTTTACATCCGCTTCCCCCCCCACAAGCCCTGGCTTGATACGATTGAAATTTGAGAGAGAAAAAATCAGGGAAGATTCTCCTAATGTGAGTTCATAATCGGTTCGGGTTTAAAACCTCCTCTAGTCTGAGCCCAGCTTAAGTCAGAGATGTGCTGGTGCCTTGTACCGTGCCTGAGCATGATTGTTCAAGTGTGTATCTGAGTAGTTTGGTGTTTGCATGCGTACCGCACCCGAGCCCAAGTTACATTTGCGTTACTTCTGTGCTGGTCTTGTTTGTTTTTTACTAACAAAAAAGTGAACCACCCAGAATACCCTAGCAACTGTCTAGCAACGCCCTAGCAACCACCCAGAACATCCTAGCAACTACCTAGCAACTGCCCAATATAACTTAGCAACGCCCTAGCAACCACCCAGAACATCCTAGCAACTACCTAGCAACTGCCCAATATAACTTAGCAACGCCCTAGCAACCACCTAGAACACCTTAGCAACTGCCGAGCAACCGCATAGCAACGCACTCAATCCCCGTTTCCACCAAAATACCCAGAACAATTCGTCCCAGGAGCTCTTTTTCCCCCAGACCTGCTGCTGTTTGCGTTTCCACCACAGTCTAAAGTACCGTGAAGATTAGGACTGCGCACACCCAAGTCCCACCCCCGAAAGTTCCTGAACTTTGAAAAGTACTACCTCGCGAGCAGGGACTTTCGGAGGGGGAAATATTTACCCGGATCTTTATTTAGACCCTGGTTCCTGCGGTCGAAACACACCGAGTACCAGCCCGATGTCCCTAGTTCCATGGGGAAAGTTCCCGCAGCTTTTCTCCCAGTTTATCGCAACATGAGTGGAAAAACAGTTGCTTGAAAAAAGTGATTAGGGGAGAGTGGGGTAAGATGAGCCATCTTTTTCTCATGTGGTCCTCAAGATACAGTGAAAGTAAAGTACTTTAAGGATGTTTTCTAGGGTTCTAAAAAATATGGCTCCTTATAGAAAAGTGTTCCTCTGTGGCTCAATTTGCCCCAGGTTAGGGGTAAGTTGATCCGAGTCAGTGAGTAAATTGCCCCATCTGAATCAAACCCAGGTGAAATTCCAAAGATAATTTACCTCTTTTAAAAACTAGTTTAATTAATTTTACAAATAGTCACTTATGTTTTTAAAGCTAACTTACACTACATAAAACCAAACAAACGAAGTTGAAATTTCAATATCTTTAATTGTGTGCATTTCTGAAACAATGGGTCGACTTACCCACTGGCTCATCTTACCCCAATCTCCCTCCTCACAGCACCATTGACTCTTTCCAGTGTTTCCTCTGCTGTCCAGTAGGGGGCGCTGTTGTGCAGCTTTTGCTCTCCACTACACTATAATGTGCCTGTTCATAATGAAATGATGATCTCTGTTTGCAGGCCATTGGAGCGAACCGTGACTCTTCACAAGGACATGAACGGCCAGCTGGGCTTTATCTTTAAAAAGGGTCGGATCAGCTCAATAGTGCAGGACAGCTCGGCCGCACGCAACGGCCTCCTCACTGACCATCAGATCTGTGAGATCAACGGGCAGAACATCATCGGACTGAAGGTAAAGGACCCGTGTGGCATGCGCTGGCTCTCCTTCATTCTCTGGCCGCGTGTAAGATTTGATTTCAACTCTGATTAGGACTCCCAAATCATGGACATCCTCAATTCCAGCGGAGGCGTTGTCACGGTCACCGTGATGCCGGTGGTAATCTTTGATCACATGATGAAGAGGTATGGATGATAAAAAGCCAGCGCCGGTCAGGGGTCTGTTCATGTGAAGTGTGTGTGACGTGCCTCTGTTTCTCACGGCAGGATGTCCAGCAGTATCGTGAAGTCCCTCATGGATCATTCTATTCCTGAGGTGTGAGATGCTTCGGATCAAACCGGACGCTGAGGACCATTCGGACACAGATCGGAGGGCTCACATTCGCTCATCCCGCAGTCGTGTGATTTTATAGCTATTGACAGGCTTACGTTTTGCCTTTAAAAAATGAAAGTGTCCCAAAAATGAGTTCTTTAATCATTTACTCACCTTTCTGTTGTTCTAAACCATATATAAATATGGATTATATGGAATATTCTGCAGTGTGAATATTATACTCGAGTTCCACGGTAAGTTTAGAGCACCACGAGTATGTTGGCTGAGTTAACCCTTTAATTCTTCTCTGAATAATCTTTAAATACTTTGTGTTAAGCCTGAAGCTCATTTCAGTTTCTCTCAGATCTTAAAGCATCTCACAAAAAGCATTCTGAATCATCATCAACATGCATAATAATACTAATAATAATGCTGTTAAAATTACTGTTTGAAAGCCGTGGAACAGCTATGCAGTGCTGAGGACAGTTTTGTATGAGGAACACTTTATTTTGGAGAGATAGAATTGCAGTAAACCGGTTTGCCCCTGTACTGATGTGTTCTTGTGTGCTGTGTGGGTTTAAAACATGCCAGGTTTGTGCTTTCTCCTAAAGGAATATTTCACCTTCACTTAAAGTCTATTGACAGAAGCGCTGTCAGGCTGGCAGAATTTTTAATTGCTATAATAGTTGTAAATATAGCAGCAACGAACGGATGAGTTATGAGCTTCAAACCCACTGCAACAATGAGTTATTAAAGACATTCTCATCATTTTAGGCACAACAGCTGAAAATATATGCATATAATCCCTAGTAATATGATTGAATTGCTTGTGACGTTTGACCAATAGGTGGCGCTGTGACTGAATTGGTGTCATGTGGTCAATGTTAGGAGACGATGATACACACACAGTTTGGTGTGAATATGCCAAAGTTACAGCCTCAGATTCAGCTTGGTGTCATAATGTCAATTTTGTCGTTATTCGATAACGGTTTGGTCAATCATAAAGTCTTTAATGACATTATGCCGGTATAGTCTGAAAATAATCTGAGCCAAGTTTAGTGAGAATCAGAGCAACGGTTCTCGGTGTGACTCAATGTATCTATCAAGACCAGTTTTGTTAAAATAGGATAAATTAATTAAAAGCTATAAGCAAATTTTAAAATGTATTACCTTTTGAACCACAAGGTGGCGTTGCCACTCAACTTTTTGAGTATATTCAGGACATGGTGCTGATGAACGATTACAATACACTAATGCATTCGCAAAATACAATTGGGTTTTGTGATTTTTGGGCAAACCATTCATTAGTTATACTCAAAATTATAAATTTTTCATATCTCCTGACCTGTAGGTGGCGCTGTGCTGAAACACTGCATGTAGCCTCAGCTCATGCTTGGGATGACGTGTACCAATATTCATCTCAATACTCTAAAGCGTTGCAGAGATTCGTGATTTTACATGCTCTTCGCCGAGTTCGAGAACGTTGTATTCGTGAACGGTTCGGTTTTTAGCGTTGAGCAACCTTTTGCCAGCATGGTCTAAAGATGAAGTGTGCTAATTTTGGTGAAAATCGGACAGATTGTCTAGGGCAAGTTCAAAAAAGTAAAAAAGTATTCGGAAAATAAAAATGGCGGAAAAATATCATATGTATTTATGATTTAACGCCATATCAGCATATTCATGACACAGTATTTCAGTTTTATATATTTAAAAAAATTACAAAATTTTACAAAACTTCAATACATTTACAATAATTTAAAAAAAAATGTCTATGGGAAATGAGTTTTTGTTTCTAGTTTCAAAAGTTAGTGTCATAACCATGAGTGCGGCGTTTAGACAGTAGGTGGCGCTAGCGGGAATGAGTTAGAAACTCTAGATTTGGTGTGGTTCATGTTCACACTTTCCTCTACATGTGTGCCAAAGCTCATCTTTTTCCTGCAAGCGGTTCTTTGGGAAGAAGGTGGAACATTAATGGACACAGTAGGTGGTGCTTGGAACTTTATTAATAGGTATAATTTTCAATTATACTGCTTTAATAAGACTCCACGGCAGGTATAAACTCATACCTTTACAGGTAAACAGTAGAATACAGTGCAAAGTACTACTAAATGTGTATAAGTATCAACTTTTGATGCTTTTATAGCTATTTACACTCTTCACAACATTCAAAACATATCATATTAGCCAGCTAATGCTAACGTGGGCATACACACACAGTGTTCAATACAGCAGAGAAACACACTTTTAACCTACAAAGACAAAATCATAATTACCAACATAGAGTCAGACACTTGTAATACAGATAAAATTATCTAATTTTAGTATATTAAAACAAGTATGGAATGGATGCATTTAATAACTGAGGTAACTAAAGAATACACCCTGTCAGAGGTTATGAAATGAGCAATGGATGTGAATTCTGGAATATTGTTGAAAAACTGATTCCAGTCTTTCCCTGGGAAAAAACAAACTAGTGGTGGGCATAGATGAATCTAGATTAATCTCATCCAAAATAAAAGTTTGTGTTTACATAATATATGTGTGTGTACTGTGTATAATTATTATGTATATATAAATACACACACATGCATGTATATATTAAAGAAAAATATGTTATATTTATATATAAAATAATGATATTTATATATAAGATAAATTATATAAATATATATATACAGTATGTACATGCAAATATGTCTTTAATATATACATGCATGTGTGTGTATATACATAATAATTATACACACACACATATATTATGTAAACACAAACTTTTATTTTGGATGAGATTAATCTATGCCCACCACTAAAACAAACATTACTGTACTTTCAATACAATCACACAGATGCCAATCTTATTTTCTGGGAGATTCTTTCTTCACACGGTGAAGTATTATGAAAATAAACCAACTTTTGACAGTTATTATGAGATGTAAAAATGCTAAAGCCAAATTTTTATTTTTTATTGCTTGACATAAACACATACAAGACACAAAAACACACCTCAAAAAATTAATACATACATAAACCTAAAAATAATCAACATTACACAAAACACCCTCAGAACATTACATCATTAACTCATGAGTCTGAAAGATCAAAATATCAAATATTTTATAGTTTTAAAATCATATTCCAAACTTAATCAAACAATTAAAAAAATTATAATTTGCACAAATAATAATAAATGTTCCGACCACTCTCATAACAATCATAAATATCATTCCTCATTTTAAACTCTAGTTCTGAAGGTCTCAGCACAGCAGATCCTGTTGGGAATCAGGAGCGAGGATGGGATCCTGCAGGAAGAGGGACAGTAGGTGGCGGACTGCGCCTGTGCTGGAGAACACGCCGATCCTCCACAGAAGAAGAACAACAGCTTGAGCTGAAGAACTCACAGTCATGCAGAACGAGTGAACCCATCATCATAACCTGATCATACCCTCATCATAACCCGAGACGGACAGCATGAAGCAGAAGAAGAGTCGCAGTCAGCCCAGGAGAGGTACGATCTCACACCAGAACACGCGTTACACTGATCAGAGATCATAGATGATGCGCGTGCACAGATTAATCTCTCTTATCAGAGCGGAGTGCTGCTGTTAGACAGATGCATTTGAACTCTCACCGCGAGCGATTTTAAAAAAGTTCCATTTTTGATCATATTTTGTGCATTTTTAAAATGTTTTATTCTAACTCATGCATTTTTTTTATCAACACTTGAAGCAAAAGGCTAAGGGAAGTCACGGTTTTGTCAAACTTTTGTTATGAGTTTCTCGGGTTTAGTGGGCGGAGCTTGCATGAATGTCACGTGAAGATAGGCTCCGCCCACTAAACCCGAGAAACTCCCAACGCCGGATCTGGGGCCTGTACCATGATGGTACCAGAGGTGGGCAGTAACTAAGTACATTTACTTGAGTACTGTACTTAAGTACACTTTTTGAGCATCTGTACTTTACTGGAGTATTATTTTTTTGGGAAACTTTTACTTTAACTTCACTACATTTGAAACACAAATATTGTACATTTCTATCGAGGTCCTCGAAGTCGAAAGTCGTTTCTGTAGCAGCTTTGAAAGTCAGTGGATGATTTTTTTCTTCTTTAAAAGTTTCTTTACGTTAAAGTTTTTGCAGACAGCCTATCAGTAATCACTCTTGTAGGGTCATGTGACGTTTCTCAATATTTTTTTGATCGGTTTATAGCAAAATGGAAGAATACGGTTCCTCGGCACAGTGTGTGCACACATGGTCAGACTTAGAAAGTGTGTTTCAGGTTTCTGAAAAGATTAATGATTCGTTTACATACACTTGATGCATGTCTCATAAAATGTTAAGAAATGTAAACGTCTGGGAGAAAGAGACGAGTAAACAGTTGGGAGAATATGGAATGTGTATCAGTGTATTGGATCCGTGCATTCGGCCTTAAAGTGACAGTAGCTTTGTAAAGAGCTTTGTTACTTTTATAAAAGTATTAAAATGAGTTTAAGGTAGTCGTATGCTAGCATGTCGGAGTTAGCATCTCTAACTGGTTTAAACCACCATTAGCATTTATACAACAATAATAAAGTTTAGCTGTGACATCAGCAGTGAACAGCCAATCACAGGCTGTGGATCAGTGCGACTGAGATTCCCTTCTCTCTTCTGCAGAATATTACAGCATTAAAAAATATTAAGAATTTAAACAAATTTACCCAGCAAGCTCTCTATGAAAGACACAACTTATACATCAATGCACGTTATGAAGTTAGTTAGAGAGAATTGAACATTTTAGCTCAGTAGGATGTACCATTTTAGGGGCAGAATGCATGAAATAGCGTTAGACATCCCCTTTAATGGGCTTTTTGGATTATAAGTAATAATTTCTTCATTCAAATTGTTGCGTTGAAACACTGAAACTACACAACACGCTGTGTTTCTGTGACTTCCCAAAGTACATCAATGTGAGGCACGTGATTGGCTGTTGGTTGCTAAACATCAGTCATATCATTTGTTTCACACTGTACAAGTTTGGCACATAATACAGGTATTAAAGGAGCACTCCAGTGTTTTTAGAAATAGGGCTTATTCAGCTTCTTTCCTACATTTAGATATGTGGGCAAATGCATTTGTGTCTCAGTGTATGCATTGTTTTAGTTTGGCAGGGTCGCCGCTAGCTTAGCTTAGCATAATGAATGGAATCCTATGTTGCCAGCTAGCATGTGCCGAGTAAAAGTGATCAAAAAAAAAATAAAAACCCACCCAATTACTACTTGTGGCCTGCATATTCACAACGAGTACAGTCCTGACCAGTCGCTAGTCCTGACCTCATCCCGATAGAACACCTTTGGGATGAATTAGAGCGGAGACTGCGAGCCAGGCCTTCTCGTCCAACATCAGTGCCTGACCTCACAAATGCGCTTCTAGAAGAATTCCCATAAACACACTCCTAAACCTTGAGGAAAGCCTTCCCAGAAGAGCTGAAGCTGTTAGAGCTGCAAAGGGTGGGCCGACTCCATATTAAACCCTACGGATTGGGAATGGGAAGCTCATGTGCATGGAAAGGCAGGCGATATTAATGTTTTTTTGGTTATTTAAAGCGATATTTTAACAACAATTCTAACGTTTTATTTTAGATTAATCAACATTTCTTATTTTAGCTGTGGTTTCTCAAACGCTGCATTGGGCCAAAATACAATGTTGTAAAGAAGTTTTCTGGGATGAGTTCCTACAGAATGATGGGAAATGAAACATTGGGAGACGAGCCTAGTGAAGGGTCAATTGTATTAGTGTGTGTGTGTGTGTGTGTGTGTTTAGCTATAACTGTTGTCCCCATATGAGGTCCAAAAGAGGGTGTGTGTACAGCAGCACTAAAAATACCCAGGAGGCCGTGCATGTATCGTGTTGCAGCTGAACCAGTGAGAGCTGCTTCATGTGAGCAGAAAAAAGCTCTGATTTTCCTTTGCAGTTTTGTTTGAAAAAAACTATAAACCTCCAGGATGGGAGACACCAGTGTAGACGGAGCCAAAATCACAGGTATAGTCGGCCTGGTGTGGTCAGATGTGTGTGTTTCTGGTGTGGTCAGATGTGTGTGTCTCTGCTGTGGTCAGATGTGTGTGTCTCTGCTGTGGTCAGATGTGTGTGTCTCTGGTGTGGTCAGATGTGTGTGTTTCTGCTGTGGTCAGATGTGTGTGTCTCTGGTGTGGTCAGATGTGTGTGTCTCTGGTGTGGTCAGATGTGTGTGTCTCTGGTGGTCAGATGTGTGTGTCTCTGGTGTGGTCAGATGTGTGTGTTTCTGCTGTGGTCAGATGTGTGTGTCTCTGGTGTGGTCAGATGTGTGTGTCTCTGCTGTGGTCAGATGTGTGTGTTCTGGTGTGGTCAGATGTGTGTGTCTCTGCTGTGGTCAGATGTGTGTGTTCTGCTGTGGTCAGATGTGTGTGTCTCTGGTGTGGTCAGATGTGTGTGTCTCTGGTGTGGTCAGATGTGTGTGTCTCTGCTGTGGTCAGATGTGTGTGTCTCTGGTGTGGTCAGATGTGTGTGTCTCTGGTGTGGTCAGATGTGTGTGTCTCTGGTGTGGTCAGATGTGTGTGTCTCTGGTGTGGTCAGATGTGTGTGTCTCTGGTGTGGTCAGATGTGTGTGTCTCTGGTGTGGTCAGATGTGTGTGTCTCTGCTGTGGTCAGATGTGTGTGTCTCTGGTGTGGTCAGATGTGTGTGTCTCTGCTGTGGTCAGATGTGTGTGTCTCTGCTGTGGTCAGATGTGTGTGTCTCTGGTGTGGTCAGATGTGTGTGTCTCTGCTGTGGTCAGATGTGTGTGTCTCTGGTGTGGTCAGATGTGTGTGTCTCTGGTGTGGTCAGATGTGTGTGTCTCTGCTGTGGTCAGATGTGTGTGTCTCTGGTGTGGTCAGATGTGTGTGTCTCTGCTGTGGTCAGATGTGTGTGTCTCTGGTGTGGTCAGATGTGTGTGTCTCTAGTGTGGTCAGATGT
>CM040912.1:840000-865000 GCA_023029165.1 Gobiocypris rarus
GCAGAAGGTGAAATGTCAGGGATGTGTTTCAAAATTAAAGTTGTCATGAACTGGCTTTTTACATACACATCCGTGTGGTTTTTACATTCAAAAACATCATAATGAATAAGTAATAGGCGATTTTCTACCCTGGTTTTGAGCTTTTATGGGCGTGCCGCATGGAAGACTTGGAAGTAACGCCCACTGCTATGATTGGATAACACTTTTGCATATTATAATGAGCACAATGATCTCTCATCCACCCGCAATTAATTGTAATGTTATTTTTTATTACTTGGCTTGCCGGGTCGGTGGATTTAACCGCGAACCGTGCATCACTTACACACACACACACGTGCCCATACATGTTTGAGTCAGATCCTGAATCACATGACAATGAACCAGCAACACCTCAAACACAAGGGATACTCCAGCCTGTGACCGCGTGGAAGTTATGTTCAGTTAGACACGTACACATAATCAGTAGATATTAAACGATCTTTAACAATGCAATACTATCACATATAAAACACATTTTTAAGTGTGTTGCATCATTCCTGTTGGATCCAATGTAGAAGGCACAGCATTGTTTTTTAATCTCATCCTGTCTGCAAATCCAGTCTCTTGTTTACAAACGAATCCGCGGTGAAATGAAGCGATCAAACGACCCCCTACGTGAGCTGGATCTTCAGTGAAGATTCAACCATGCATTGCTAAAATTGGGATCTGAATGAAGCTTATGGCATGTTTATTGCTTGGTAGCTCAATCCGGTTTAGCTCCACATAGGCCTGTGTTATTTATCAATCACGTCATGCACGAGTCGGTGGGTGGGGCTACAGAATCGTCTTCTTCAGTTGAGGCGGTGTTTCACTGCACATTCGCCGATCTCTCATTTGCAGAGCCAGCTGTCAATAAAAGCTTTTCTTTGACTAACATGGAAGTTTTCAGCTCTGAAACTTACAGGATATTATTAACAATGAATTAAAGTGATAGGTCGCCCAACAGTTAAAATGCTGTCATCATTTACTGACCCATCATTTACTGACCCATCTTATGTTCGGAACACAAATTGAGATATTTTTAATATCCTCTCATCATTATTGTCCGTCCATTGAAAGACTATGCATCCAAAATGTTCATAAACATTGTTCAATGCACATTCAAATTGAATAATCAAATATAAACACAGCATAGTCTTCACTGTAAGGAGTAAACTTTGATTCTTATTAAAGCTACAAACGTCATTCAGGCAAGAGCAGAGAGTGATTTTCTCTTTGTCTTTTGTTGTTTGATTAACATTAAATACACAGACGGCAGGTTTACAGGTCACTTTAAGACCCAGTATACTGAAACGCGTTCTATTTTCTCCCAAATCTTTACGCTCACTTAAGATATAACCGATTGGATTTATGTGAATATTGCATTTTGACATATTTTTGCTTGTTTTTTAACCGTTTAGGTGTGAACCCAAAGCTCAAAGTTCACTTTGCTTGCCCACGCCGCCTGAGGAACAACTTAGGCACAAGTTCTCTTTTGCGCTATTAATAACTATTTTTAATAGTAAGCACGTCCCATTTTACAAAAGTCACATTACATTATTTTACTGATTTGCATGTTCAATTTGGGTTTTTAAGGAGGAGTGAAAGTGTACCACTGTAAAGGAATGGAATGGGTATGTGCATACGTATGTGCATTGCTCAATGTTTATATATTAGTTTGTCACTCCTCTTGCATTCTTAATCCATGAGTATGACAAAACCTCCACAATTCAGCAAAACCAGTAGATCAAAATCAAATAGTTTCAAACGTCACATGTTAGTCGGGGCATTATTTCGACAACCTTATGCAAACCTTATATTGATGATGGAAGAGTCAAACTGCATAACTGATAAAACCGATAAATTCTTCTCCAATTCATGTTTAGCATTGGCGATAAAATGATTATTTTTCATATCGCCCGATTCCGATGGGTTTCCATTAATACTGTGGAGCAACATCAGACATTCTCATCGGAGGGAATAATATCTTCATTTGGTTTCCAAAGATGAACTGAAGAGTTATGGTGTTGAATGCATTAATGCCATCTGATATGATCCTATCTTTGGTATCTCTTACCAATGCATTCAAAAATAGTCTGTAAGAATCTATTTTCTGACGCTTTGGTATTCAACTAAAGGTGTCTGTGCCTTAAAACACATTGGATCCGTAAACCTTATTGGATTGCTGTTTTAGTGGAGCATGTGTTCTCTAACCTGTCAGTTGCTACAACTACACTTCTTACTTCTGTGCAAAAGTGCAGGTTGTCATTCTCTGTTTGTCCCTCTTTCAATGCAGATGAGACAACTAAAGAAGTGGTGTTAAAAAAAGACAGAGGTACTTAGCATGAGTTCTGGTGTTAGTACCACAAAAAATTAGCTTCACTGCAGCTTTTGATTGCATGCTTTCATTGCAAAATCTTATTTTTGTAGACTAGGGTGTTGAAACTGTTACATTCTTTAGGGATACTAATATACACTTAAAGCAGTAGTTGACCCAAAAATAATAATTGTATCATGATTTACTCACCCTCATGTTGTTCCAAAACAAAAAATATGTTTTACTTATGCGTGTGTGTGCGTGCATATGTATGCATGTAGACTATATGGACAAAAGTATTGGTAGACATCTCTTAATTCTTGAATTCAGGTGTTTCAATCAGACCCATTGCCACTAGTGTATAAAATCAAGCCATGCAGTCAGTATACATTTGGAAACAAAATATTGTTTAAAAAAAAAAGCATCAAGCATGGTACTGTGAAAGGATGCCACCTTGGCAAAAACTCAGTTTGTTAAATTGTATCCCTGCTAGATATTCCAAGGTCAACTGTAAGTAGTGTAATTGGAAAGTGGAAGTGTTCGGGACTGCACGTTTAGTCACAGAGCAGGGTCACTGAGTGAAAACGCTCTGCTGATTTCATAGGTGAAGAGTCATTAATATCAACACAAAATCTGTGCGGTGGGAGCTTGGTGGAGTGGGTGTCCATGGCTGAGCAGCTGTGTGTAAAGCACGCCGCCACTGGACTCTGAAGCAGTCACGCTTCTCTGTTTGGGAGTCTGATGGGTGAGTCTTGGTTTGGCAGATGCCAGGAGAATATTACCTTCCTGACTGCATTGTGCCAACTGTAAAGTTTGGCAAAGGAGCAATAATGTTATGGCACTGTTTTTCAGGGGTTGGGCTTGGCCTCTTACCTCCAGTAAAGGGAAATCTTAAAGGGTTAGTTCACCCAAAAATGAAATTTCTGTCATTAATTCCTCATGTCGTTCGACACCCGTTAGACCTCCGTTCATCTTCGGAACACATTTTATTTGAAATCCGATGGCTCAATCCATTGGCACAATGTACTTTACACTCTTATAGGCCTGATCCTCCTGAAGTTGTATAAGGCAAATCTGCCAGGCAGTTCTAGCAATGTGGTCTGTAAAGTATAACTGATCATCAATCAAAACTCCAAGATTCCTGTCTGTCCTGGCTGGAGTTCCCAGAAGAGTTGAAGATGTTATAGCTACAAAGAAGAACCAACTCCAAATTAATATGTATTTAGAATGTGATGCCGTTACAGTCCCTTTTGGTGTAATGGTCAGGTGTCCCTTATACTTGTGTCCATTTAGTTTGAGATAGCTTTCGATTAGTTTTCTTTTAGTTTTAGACTTCAACTAAAATTGCAATCTTCTGATAGCTTGCATGGGTTTCATGAGTATCAGCAAAAAAAAATCTAAATGAAAGGTGTAGTGAACAATTTCTTAAGAAAACCGTTGAAAATTGAAATTAACACCCAAACAAATAATTTTGTGAATTTTTGCTTGATGTCTGCACTGTCTTTGCTAAAAAAATATTTGTACATAGTCCTGGCTTTGTAAATAAAGCCAACCCCAAAGTGGATTAGACTGATCCATGGATCACCAAAAACTCTTATAGCCAATCCTATTGAACATTCCACGCTTCCATGGAATGTTTTTGGCTTTCCCATAGGGATCAGGGTTCCCTTTCAGTCGGTCACATTCGACGTACGTCGGAACTTCCCGACGAATTGGGATCTATTTTCTGAGATACCGATCTACTTCGAGTGATTAAAAACGAGTCAATGAACATTGGCATGCGGTTAGCGCATTCCACACACCGCCCTGTGTAGCCGGTATAAATATGGAAGTGGAAGTACCGCAAATCGCTTTCAACTTCGGAGCCAAACACTGCTGTTACCAGCCTCTGTTTTTCTAGTATTACCTTGAACGAGTCTGCTCGAGGAAGAATCCGGACTGCTCCGTTGAGCGCTGGGCGTTCCACTTGAGTGCTCACAGCGGGCTTGCACATACAAACCGCTGTGAGTGTCATGCCTGCACTGCGCGAACATGACCATCGCAGTACTACGGTCTAGGCTCCAATACCTCAAATAGGGTGGAGTCCCAATGCGCATCCCCCGATCTAGTGGCCCTCCCGCTGCAGAGCAGAAGGCCACTACTTTGGCTGATGCCTTTGGTGGAAACCTGAGGATTACTGTGAGGGCTCTCCCGCCGAGTCACCAGGCTCCTCGCCCCCCCCCCTTCACTGCGCTGGTAGAGCTGCCGATAGAGCGTCTTGGTCCTTCCCATGGGGGGCCAGCCATTACTTTTTGGGGCTCCGGTTGAGGATATGGTTTCGTTGCTGCATCGGAGGATGAGCGAATGGACTCTGTGGATGAGAATTCGGCTCCGTTGTCCCCTTCGGATGTGGTAGCAGTGCCTGAATCTGATCCAGAGCTCACGGCTATGTTTTCCCGGGCCGCTGCGAGTGTCGGGCTCGAGTGGAACCCTTCACCGTCTCCCGAACCCTCGCTGCTGGATGATTGGTATCTCGGGACGGCCCGTGCTGGTTCTCAGCTCCCCGCACCAGTGCCTTTCTTTCCGGAAGTGCATCAGGAGCTGTTCCTGGTCAGGTCAGCACCCTACAACACTCGTGCTCACTACCCTCGATGGTGGCGCGGCCAAGGGAGCGGTCGGTAGCGATGCAACTGTGTCCTAAGACCGCTACCGACAGGCGGAGTCATCTGTGTTTCCCCTCCCGGGTGTGTAGGTTTTCGTCCGGTTTAACGGGCAAAGCCTACACAGCCTGTGGAGACGCCAAATCATCTTTGCTTGCCATGGCACTCCTGCACAAGGGTAGTTCCGACCCAGGGGTTATGCAGGAACTGCGTACCACGATGGAGGGCGACGAAAGTCGCCACACAAAACCTGGGTCGGGCGATGTCCACACTTGGTGGGTTAAGACCAATCTTGGACCTGCGCATTCTGAATCAGGCCCTGCACAAGTTCCCGTTCAAAATGTTAACACAGAAACGAATTTTCGAATGCATCCGTCCCCAAGATTGGTTCACAGCAATCGACCTGAAGGACGTGTATGTTCATGTCTCTATCCTTCCTCGACACAGACCGTTCCTACGCTTTGCGTTCGAGTGGAGGGCATATCAGTACAAAGTCCTGCCCTTCGGGCTGTCCCTGTCGCCTCGCGTCTTCATGAAAGTCGTAGAGGCTGCCATTGTTCTGCTCCGAGAACGTGCCGTTCGGATACTCAACTATCTCGACGATTGGCTCATACTGGCCCAGTCTCGGGAGAAGTTGTGCGAACACAGGGACATTGTGCTCCGTCACCTCAGCCTGTTGGGTCTTCAGGTCAACCTCTGAGCAACAGAGCCCCGCACAGAGGATCTCCTATCTCGGTATGGAGCTGGACTCGGTCAACCGGACTGTGTGCCTCACTCCAGAACGAGTCCAGTCAGTGCTTGAATAAGGGCAGGACAGCGGTCCCACTGAAAATCTTTCAGAGTCTCCTGGGGCATTTGGTATTTGCAGCTGTTGGATTGCTTCATATGAGACCGCTTCAACGCTGGTTACCCGACCGAGTCCTGAGATGGGCGTGGCAGAGCGGCAAGTACCGGGTCTCGGTTACTCCTTACTGTCGCCAAACCTTCAACCCGTGGTCAGACCCCTCATTTCTCTGGGCCGGAGTGTCCTTAGAACAGGTGTGCAGGCATCTGTTTGGTCTTCACGGATGCCTCATACACAGGCCAGGGTGCCACGTACAACGGGCAAGCAGTTTCTGGTCTTTGAACGGGGCCCCAACTGCGTTGGCATATCAATTGCTTGGAGTTACTGGCAGTACGTCTGGCCCTGGCCCGGTTCAAGAAGCCACTCCGGGGCAAGCACATACTGGTCCTTTCGGACAGCACTGCAGCCGTTGCGTACATCAACCGTCATGGTGGTCTACGCTCCCGTTGCATGCTCCAGCTCGCCCGCCATCACCTCCTGTGGAGTCAAAGTTTGTGAGGTCACTTCGTGCCATTCACATCCCAGGTGCGCTGAACCAGCCGACGAGGTCTCTCGTCAGTGTACACCTCCGGGCGAATGGCGACTCCACCCCCGGAGCGTCAAGCTGATATGGGACCGCTTCAGAGCCGCGCAGGTAGTCCTGTTCGCCTATCCGGACACAACCCATTACCAGTGGTACTACTCCCTGACAGGAGGTACCTTAGGCATAGATGCACTGGCGTACAGCTGGCCCCAGGTCCTACGCAAATATGCATTTCTCCCAGTGAGCCTTCTAGCACAGACTCTGTGCAAGGTCAGGGAGGACGAGGAGCAAGTCTTGCTAGTTGCTCACACTCCTCGCGACAGCCCCTCCCTGGCCGATCCCCTTGAGGAAGGACCTGCTTTCTCAGGGGCGGGGGCAGTCTGTGGCACCTGCGTCCAGATCTCTGGAAACTCCATGTCTGATCCCTGGATGGGACGCGGAGGTTCTAGGTGGCCTGCCACAACCAGTGGTAGACACCCCTCTACGAGGCGTCTCTACGCCCTGAAGTGGAACCTGTTCGTCGAGTGGAGTTCTTCCAACCGGGAAGACCCCCGAAGGTGTTCAATTAACGTTGTGCTTTCCCTCCTGCAGGATGGGTTGGAGCGAAGGCTGTCTCCCTCCACCCTCAAAGTGTACGTCGCAGCAATAGCGGCGTATCACGATGCAGTAGACGGTAAATCCTTAGGAAGACATAACTTAATCGTCAGGTTCCTCAGAGGTGCGAGGAGACTAAATCCTCCTCGTTCTACCTTGGTACCCTCTTGAGACCTAGCCCTGGTGCTCAGAGCACATCAGGGCCCTCCATTTGAGCCCTTGCACACTGTTGAGTTGAAAATTTTGTCCATGAAGACAATTCTCCTGATTACGTTGGCCTTAATCAAGAGGGTAGAGGACCTACATGCATTTTTGGTCGACGAATCGTGCCTGGAATTCGGGCCGGCCAACTCTCACACTGTCCTGAGACCCCGGCCTGGATACGTGCCCAAGGTTCCTACTACTCCCTTTCGGGACCAGGTGGTGAACCTGCAAGCGCTACCTTTGGAGGATGCAGATCCAGCCCTAGCTTTATGTCCCGTCCTCGCTTACATGGACCAAACTCAAAGCTTTAGAACCTCACAGCAGCTCTTCGTCTGTTACGGTGGCCAGCAGAAGGCAAAGGCTGTCTCCAAGCAGAGGTTAACCCTCTGGATAGTGGATGCTATAGTCTTGGCTTACCAGTCCCAAGACGTGCCTTGCCCGTTTGGGGTGCGAGCACACTCAACAAGGAGTGTTGCTTCCTCCTGAGCGCTGGCTCAAGGCGCCTCGCTGACAGACATATGTAGAGCTGCGGGCTGGGCAACACCTAACACATTCGCTAGATTCTATAGCCTCCGTGTAGAGCCGGTATCTTCCCGCATCCTCGCCCCCAGTGGCCAGTAGCGCTAAGTACCTGCTCTTGTGTTGGTTTGAATCACCACTCCTGCCCTCCAGGCCAGATATGTGCGTCTATTTTCTCCAGTTGTGTTCCCCCGGAAACGGCTAACCCTGTGAGCTCCTCCGTCACCCCTTCGGTGTCAGACGTTGCGGCCATCTGACGCTAGGCCTACACCCGTATGCTTTTGAATGTGTGTTTAGGCTGGGTTCCATATGTTGCGGTCCCCTAAACGCTACCCCATATGTGTATTCTCCACGGTATCAGCTACACTACTTGGCTAGCCTCGTGTCTTTCCCTGGACAGATCTCCACTCTGTTGTCTCTGGGTGTGTTCTTCCCACCTGGGAACAGGCTGGGTCCACCCCAGAGACTTCCATAGGTTGCACTACCCTGATAGGTTAGTCCTTATGCGTATTCCACCTCTCCTTCCATTGAAGGATGTGGCTCCGCAGCGTGCCATCTCCTCGAGACAGACATGCTTTCCCAGTGTTATCCAATAGTCACACTGAGTGGGTCTTGCAGGAAAAGCAGTGACTGACCTTCCCTGCCCGGAGCCCTGACTTCCACTCCAACTAGGAGTGGTCCAGTGAGCTCGAGCAGGGCGCTGGAAGGGCCAGCATTCCTGGCGTGTTTGTAGGGATCCCAATTCGCCGGTCAGTTCCGTCATACGTCGAACGTGACCAACTGAAAGGGAACGTCTCGGTTACATATGTAACCCTCGTTCCCTGAAGGAGGGAACGGAGACGTACGTCCCGTCGCCAGGTGCTGTGCTTCAGCTGAAGGCCGAGTCACTCGTATTGGCTCCTCAGTTGAAAACGATTTGCGGTACTTCCACTTCCGTATTTATACCTGCTATGCAGGGCGGTGCGTGGAATGCGCTAACCACATGCCAATGTTCATTGGCTCGTTTTTAAGTTAACTCCTGGACTTCCTGCAAGAGTGCTTTTATGCTAGTGTGGCACCATCCATACTGAAGGTCTATGTAGCAGCTATCACTGCTTTCCATTTGGTAGAGGGGGTGCTTCCCTGGGGAAACATACCCTTGTGGAGACCTTTCCGTCCCCTAGCTATTCATCCTTGGGATCATTCTGTGGTCTTGGAGGGTCTCTCAATTGCTCTTTTTGAACCCTTGGAGTCTGCCTCAGAACAGTTTTTAACTGTTATGACAGTCCTGTTACTGACTTCAACATCCCTCAAGTGTGTTGGTGTCCTTAAAACTTTGTCATTCATATGGACCCAGTCAGTCCTTTCTTGAGGCCTAAAGTTGGTGCCTGAGGTTGCAATGGTTCCGTTTCATTCTCAGGTAGTGGTATTGCAGTCTTTTATCCTCCACATTTTGCAACACAGGAGGAAGAGAGACTACATATCCTGTGTCCAGTGAGAGCTTTCAAGATTTTTATGTTGACCACATGGGGCAGTGGTGTAAATCTTACCAAATTATTCTTTGTTTTGGTGGTGGCCGCAGAGGGCTTGCTGGCACAAAACCAAGAATGTTGCATTGAGTTATTGTTCCTATGAGGTGCTTGGCCAGGCTTCACCTCTGGCAATTAGAGCTCACTCTATCAGGAGAGACTCTTCTTAAAGGGGTCTCTTTAGAGGACAATGGTGTGGCGGTAGGCTGGTCCTCTCTGCACACCTTTGTCAAATTTTATAATCTGTACCTGCGTTCCCATAGCTTCAGCTATTTACACAACATATCGTTCTCTATTCAGGGAACAAGGATTACATAAATAACCTGAAGCATTTTGCTATGTTTCACAGAAGAAAGATGCTGTTGTTGAATCACAGCTTATCCATGTATTTTTGCATAATCTGTCTGATGCAGCACCTGTTACAGTCGTTGCCTGTGTTACATAGCATCACTGCTATTTGGGGGGGCAGAGCAAAAAGGGAGGGGTGTGTTTGTTTGGGTGTCAATTTCAAATATTAACAGTGTTTATCATTTACTGCATCTTTAGAGAACCGAATGTGCTTTTTCCTTTCTCATGAATCACGAAAGGTAGATACTCAGATACTTAAGTTGTATAATATGTGTGAATGCATGGGAGATGAACAGTGAGCCTTCTGAGATGTGAACTTTTGTCCCACTCATTCTCAGAACATCCTACCAGAGATATTGGGCGAAAGCTGAAAGCAGCTCTGAAGGAGCAGCTACGAATGATTCATGAAAAGATTGAAGCCAAAAAGATCGCCAAACTAGCCCTTGCAGAGGTCCGTAGTGTTTTGGCTCAAGAGGAAGAGGAGAGAAAGAAAAGGCAGAGAAAGAAAGACTTGAGAAAGAAAAGGCAGAGAAAGAAAGACTTGAGACAAAGAGAACAGGAGGAGAACAAAGAAAAGGCAGAGAAAGAAAGACTTGAGCAAAGAAAAGGCAGAGAAAAGAAAAACTGGCCAAAGAACAAGCAGAGAAAGAAAGACTTGCCAAAGAAAAGGCAGAGAAAGAAAGACTTGAGAAAGAAAAGGCAGAGAAAGAAAGACTTGAGAAAGAAAAGGCAGAGAAAGAAAGACTTGCCAAAGAAAAGGCAGAGAAAGAAAGACTTGAGAAAGAAAAGGCAGAGAAAGAAAGACTTGAGAAAGAAAAGGTAGAGAAAGAAAAGGCAGAGAAAGAAAGACTTGAGAAAGAAAAGGCAGAGAAAGAAAGACTTGAGAAAGAAAAGGCAGAGAAAGAAAGACTTGAGAAAGAAAAGGTAGAGAAAGAAAGACTTGCCAAAGAAAAGGCAGAGAAAGAAAGACTTGCCAAAGAAAAGGCAGAGAAAGAAAACTTGAGAAAGAAAAGGCAGAGAAAGAAAAACTTGAAAGAAAAGGCAGAGAAAGAAAAACTTGCCAAAGAAAAGGCAGAGAAAGAAAAACTTGAGAAAGAAAAGGCAGAGAAAGAAAAACTTGAGAAAGAAAAGGCAGAGAAAGAAAAACTTACAAAGAAAAGGCAGAGAAAGAAAAACTTACAAAGAAAAGGCAGAGAAAGAAAACCAAAGAAAAGGCAGAGAAAGAAAACTTGCCAAAGAAAAGGCAGAGAAAGAAAAACTTACAAAGAAAAGGCAGAGAAAGAAAACTTGCCAAAAGAAAAGGCAGAGAAAGAAAACTTGCCAAAGAAAAGGCAGAGAAAGAAAACTTGCAAAGAAAAGGCAGAGAAAGAAAACTTACAAAGAAAAGGCAGAGAAAGAAAACTTGAGAAAGAAAAGGCAGAGAAAGAAAAACTTGCCAAAGAAAAAGCAGAGAAAGAAAAACTTGCCAAAGAAAAAGCAGAGAAAGAAAAACTTGCCAAAGAAAAGGCAGAGAAAGAAAACTTGCCAAAGAAAAAGCAGAGAAAGAAAACTTACCAAAGAAAAGGCAGAGAAAGAAAAACTTCAAAGAAAAAGCAGAGAAAGAAAAACTTGCCAAAGAAAAGGCAGAGAAAGAAAAACTTGAGAAAGAAAAGGCGGAGAAAGAAAACTTGCCAAAGAAAAAGCAGAGAAAGAAAACTTGCCAAAGAAAAAGCAGAGAAAGAAAACTTGCCAAAGAAAAGGCAGAGAAAGAAAAACTTGAGAAAGAAAGGGCAGAGAAAGAAAAACTTGCCAAAGAAAAGGCAGAGAAAGAAAAACTTGCAAAGAAAAAGCAGAGAAAGAAAAACTTGCCAAAGAAAAGGCAGAGAAAGAAAAACTTGAGAAAGAAAAGGCAGAGAAAGAAAAACTTGAAAAAGAAAAGGCAGAGAAAGAAAAACTTGAGAAAGAAAAGGCAGAGAAGGAAAAACTTGCCAAAGAAAAGGCAGAGAAGGAAAAACTTGCCAAAGAAAAGGCAGAGAAAGAAAAACTTGCCAAAGAAAAGGCAGAGAAAGAAAAACTTGAAAAGAAAAGGCAGAGAAAGAAAAACTTGAGAAAGAAAAGGCAGAGAAGGAAAAACTTGCCAAAGAAAAGGCAGAGAAAGAAAAACTTGCCAAAGAAAAGGCAGAGAAAGAAAAACTTGAAAAAGAAAAGGCAGAGAAAGAAAAACTTGCCAAAGAAAAGGCAGAGAAGGAAAAACTTGCCAAAGAAAAGGCAGAGAAGGAAAAACTTGCCAAAGAAAAGGCAGAGAAAGAAAAACTTGAGAAAGAAAAGGCAGAGAAGGAAAAACTTGCCAAAGAAAAGGCAGAGAAAGAAAAACTTGCCAAAGAAAAGGCAGAAAAGGGAAGAAAGGAGAAAGTAGAGAAAGAAAGACTAGCCCAAGAAAGAGAGAAGGCACCAAAGGAGCAAGCAGAGAAAGATGAAAAGGAGAAGAAAAAGAAGGAAAAAGAAAATGTGAACAATCACAAAGAAGAAAAGGTGACAAAGGTAAATAAAAAAGCACATGATCAATCAGAAGATGAAAAAGAGTCAGCCGACGAACAGAACACCAAAGAGGAGAAAATATCAACCCGTGGTTTACTGAAATCTTCAAACAAAAGAAGCAAGAATTAACCGTGAGCTGCCGTAGGCCAGCACAAACTCCTGATATTACGAGGTGCAGTGTGGGAAGATAACGGTCAAACGCAGTCACGGACCGAACGCTGGACGCGCTGACCGGAGGGCGTAACCCAAAGGTCCACTCACTGCGACGGGAGAACAACTCATTTTAGTCAAACCTTCGCTCGGATGTTTCAGTTAAACATGACTTCTCCGATCCAATGAGTGATGAGCCTGCACAGAAGAGCCAGGCTGCATTGGACTATTTAGTCCGTTATATAATACATTTATAGTTTAATAGATTTACGAAGTGAATATTTATGTTTTCAGTTTTATCGCTATCATTTTTATTATTTTGTGACATCCCAATTTTCTCTGCTGTTATGACCCACATTTAAGAGTTGATTACAAAAAAGAATGCATGTTCATGGGAGCTTTGATGCATGGTCCTGGTTTGGGAATTTAATTAAAATACAATTTTGATTAAAAAAAGAAAAAAAGAAAGAATGCATGATCAAAAATGCTGGCACTGGCTGGCAACTTGGTTGGGCTGAGTTGGTTGTATTTAGGCATTGAAAACTCAAATCTGTAACTGACTTGAAATCCCTAAAGGACATGGAGAAAATATGAGATGTGAGGAAAATCTACTTTTCAAAACTTCTGCATTCCCCCAAGAATCTTTGCGTTCGTTTGCAAAAAAAATTCATTTCCTTGAGCAACATGGCATCATGACTTTGCGTAAACATACACGCCACTTTCTAAAGCCAAAAATGGCGTTATCTGTACGCATTTTGAGCTATCCGCGTGTATGTCTACGCCGTGTGATTCCGCGTGTATGTGTACGCCGAAACTAACCATTATGTGTACCCCCAAAAATCTTTGCGTTCGCTTGCAAAACTTTTGCATTCGCTTGAAAAACTTTGCTTTAGTTTGCTTTCGTTCCCCCAAAAATCTTTGCTTTCATTTGCAAAACTTTATGCTTCCCAAAAATCTTTATGTCATTGCAAAACTTTTATGTCGCTGAAAAACTTTGCAGAACTTTTGCGTTCCCCCAAGAATCTTTGCGTTCACTTGCAAAACTTTTGCATTCGCTTGAGAAACTTTGCTTTCGTTTGCAAAACTTTTGCGTTCCCCCAAGAATCTTTAGCGTTTGCTTGCAAAACCTTTGTATTGGCTTGAAAAACGTTGCTTTCGTTTGCAAAACTTTTGCGTTCCTCAAGAATCTTTATGTCATTGCTAAACTTTTGCGTTCCCCCAAGAATCTTTGCGTTCGCTTGCAAAACTTTTGCTTTCGTTTGCAAAACTTTTGCGTTCCCCCAAGAATCTTTGCGTTCGCTTGCAAAACTTTTGCGTTCCCCCAAGAATCTTTAGCATTCGCTTGCAAAACCTTTGTATTCGCTTGAGAAACTTTGCTTTCGGTTGAAAACGTTAGCGCTCGCTTTGAGAAACTTTTGCTTTCCTAAGAATCTTTATGCTCGCTTGAAAACTTTTATGCTCCCCAAGAATCTTTGCGCTTGAAAAACTTTTGTGTTCCCCAAGAATCTTTAGCATTCGCTTGAGAAACTTTGCTTTCGGTTGAAAACGTTGCTTGCTTGCAAAACTTTATGCGTTCCCAAGAATATTTATGCTCACTTGCAAAACCTTTGTATTGGCTTGAAAAACGTTGCTTTCGTTTGCAAAACTTTTATGCTTCCCAATAATCTTTATGTCGCTTGTTAAACTTTTTATGCTCCCCAAGAATCTTTATGTCGCTTGCTAAACTTTTGCGTTCCCCAAGAATCTTTGCGTTCGCTTGCAAAACTTTTGCTCGCTTGAAAAACGTTGCTTTCGTTTGCAAAACTTTGCGTGCTCCCAAGAATCTTTTATGTCATTGAAAAACTTTTGTGTTCCCCCAAGAATCTTTAGCATTCGCTTGCAAAACCTTTGTATTCGCTTGAGAAACTTTGCTTCGGTTGAAAACGTTAGCGTCGCTTGAGAAACTTTGCTTTCCTTCAAGAATATTTGCCTTCGCTTGCAAAACTTTTTCCTGAGTTCCTGAGTTTGCAAACATTTGTTCCCATTAAAAACTTTTTTCGCTCGCAAAACTTTTTCTACAACCGAGAAAATTTGGTTTTTACTTGCAAAACTTTTGCGTTCCCCCAAGAATCTTTGCGTTCACTTGCAAAACTTTTGCGTTTGCTTGAGGAAATTTTGCCTTCCCCCAAGAATCTTTGCCTTCGCTTGCAAAACATTTGTTCCCATGAGAAACTTTGTTCGCTCGCAAAACTTTTTCTACAACCGAGAAAATTTGCTTTTGCTTGCAAAACTTTTGCGATTCCCTGAGAAACTTTGCGTTTATTCTCAACTTTTGCGTTCCCCCAAGTATCTTTGTGTCACTTGCAAAACTTTTATTCCCTTTAGGAACTATTGCATTCTTTTAGTGTTTTTTCCATGTCTGTTTAGGGGCTCTGTAAGATCTTGTAATTATAGGAGTTTTGAAATTGTTCTTGAATCTGAAAGATCAAGTTTTTTTCTTCATTTGCTCCTGAATTTGCTCATTCTCACTCTTTTATCATGATTAAGATTTTTGTGTATAAGTGTGAACTGTGTGACATTCACTGTGTAGCGATTTAGTGAATGTTTCAGTGCCACAGTGAAATGGCATAGCTGACATGACTAAATTAGTTTAATCTCTTTTCACACTGACAGCTACTCTGATGTTGTTGAAGAATTACTTGCACAATGACAGTCTGTCCTAAAGTCCTTTTTTTTTACTCTTGGTGCAGTGTGAACAAAGTGTATAATGCAGTGCTGATCAAGCATCAGTTCTGCTTTCTCTGAGCCAGTGAAGAGTTAATGTCGAGGAAGTGAGCCTGCTGTATGCAGCCACATCGAGGATCAAGTTTTAACATTTGCTTTTATTCATTGAGCGGCTGGTGTATTTTTAACTTGCTTTCTTTCAACTTTGTTTTCAACAAAATTAGCAGAAAATGTCTGCTAAATTGTATGTGTTTTATGTATTTATTTTTACTCCTATCAGCAGTATTTCTTTGGTGGATAACCTTTTATTGTTGTGTGAAACATTTAACTGTGTTAATCGTATAATACCAATCATATAATGGCATGTTTTTTAGGTATTACATTTGAACCGTGTAATTTCTTCCACTTGGGGCATCAACTGGGCAAAAGTAATAGTTCTAGCTACAGTATGTTTGTGGGGAAACAAAAATATCAGCTAAATCATTTTCACAAATCATTGCCATTGCTTGGACAACCTGTTGATGCTTCAACAAACAGCAATGCTTCGAAAGTGTTACAGAGCAACGTTTCAGAGAAATCAACCTGTGAATGACTGACTTATGGTGCATATTTAACTGGGATATTCTCATTTTAATGTATTCTTTGAAATGGTTTATTAAGTGTTCAATGAAACTAAACTGTGTGGTTAAATAGTTTGAGAAATTATCAAGGCAACTGCCTCCAATAAATGTGAATTTTTCTCTTATTTAAAATATACTTGATCTGGTTGATGCGTGGTCTGGGTTACTCCTTTGTGTGTGTGCGTTAGAGGTCTGCTACCCGACCCGAGCCCGACGGGTCCCGAAAACTTGTGGGTTTCGGGTCGGGTTCAGGCAAATGTTTAATGAACATCCTCGGGTTCAGGTCGGGCTCGGTTTTTGTGAAAAAATTTTATTTAAAAAAATTAAATAAAAATGCGACCAAGAGCAGGCGAGAGAGAGAAAGCACACACACACACACACAGCCATATATAAATATATATATATATATAATTTTTTTATATTATCATTGATAGGCTATATCATTTAAATCACAAAACTGTTTTGCGCATGTGCCACCGCTCTTGTGCGCTATTTCAGCAGACTACAGTAAGCAAACATTAACCATGAATAAAGCAAAAAATTATGAGGGAAAACTTATCACAGTTCCATGCAATGATGCAGGAAAAGCTGCTCTCCGTTGCAAGCAATCTTTAAATACAACATTGTAACACTGTTCGTAAAATAAGGAGGAAGAAGACAAGGTCGACCTGCTTAGACTTGTGTGTTTTATTTAGTTTCTTCAACTTCAAAGCATAAGTCGCACTCACAGCGCTATAATAAACTCAATACAGTCCACACAGTTTCCCCACAGCTCTCGCATTAGGCACCCGACTCTCTCTCTTCATGCAGACCTCGCTAAACCATGCCCCCTCCGCCACAAACATATTGCAAAAATGGTAACATAATTTGCTGTGAGAAACGGATCACGGGTTTCGGTTCGGGCTTAACATGTAAATGTAATGGTTGGGTTGGGTTAAATGACCTCGGGTACGGGCCGGTTCGGGCTTCAGTTTAAAGCCTGTGCAGACCTCTAGTGACCTCTCGTTCTCTTTTTAGTCTTCCATTGATAATTCATAAATTAAAGGAAACAGGGACGTTCAAACTGAAAAAACAAGTGCGTTCTATGACAAAAAGTAGTTTGTCACACAGTTTTTTTTAGACTCCGCCCACACTCTCTTCTGATTGGCTGTGATTTTTGATTGATATGTTGATTGACAGACAAACTGCTTGTCGCTGGAATCTTGTTAGGACACGGTGTAAAGGTTATTATGGATTGTGTCTGATTTTATTCAACATTCATGCAGGTCTGACTGAGAAGCCTGTTATGGTGGCATCAAGCAAGAACCCCTTAGAAGAAAAAGGTAAGGAAAACAAATTCTCCATGCAGTGACAGACTAGGGTTTCGTGGTATACTGGTGCTACTGTAGCTATAAAATACCGGCGATGAACAGTTAGTATATTCTCACATGAAGGACTCCAGTGGAAACGCTCGGCTTGGATTCAACATTGCCATTATTTGAGTCCAGTGCTTCATGCGCCATTTAAACAGAGGCAAGCAAACAGTTAATAATAGCATTTACTGTTAACTTCCCAAGTGTCAGAAATGAAAGAATGATTCCTCAGATTGACTTACTCTGAATATATACGAAGATTTGAGTGGTTTGGACTTTGTTTACAGAAAATATAGGTATATTAAACATAATGTGCCACACACATTGGATATGTTAAATTGTGACTTGCAAATTCTGGTTTAAAAAGCAGGTTTTTCTGCATTTAGAATGTAGATAAATTGTGTAAATAAACATCCAAAAGAGATATTCCCTTGTTAGGACTTATATGAACAAAAATTGTGACTATATCACATACGGTTGTGAAGTTATTAGCGAAATCAAACACATTGCAACCGATTTTCACAAAATTTGGTGCATGCAGTCGTTTTCACAAAATGTACAAATATATTCATTTTTGTAATGGTAGGCCATTCATATTTGACGTTATTAGAAATTGATGGGCATCTGCAGTCCTATTAGAGGATATTTTAGGATGTAACTCCAGGGGTAGCGCCCTCTATAGGTGCATATCCTCAGAATGTCCTGTGGTCTGTGTATCAAGGTTTTAGTATGCTTATATCTTTGCAGAACTTCAGTGAATGAAAATTCCTTTTGTAACATTTAACCAGCACAGTCTATAGTTGCTGTGTGTAAAATTTGGTGTAGATTGGACTAACCACCTAGGAGTTTGAAAAAGGTTTTTCAGAAGATTCAAAATGGCGTAAAAAGTTATAGATTTTGAAGAAATCTGGGCCAGCTGCAAAAACTTGGCCACTTTGTAAAGGCGTGTCTACGTGTAGTCAATAATTTTCATCAACTCCTCTTCGATCACCAAAATGACATATTTAAGAGCTGAACTGTGCAGGACTGTGCATCTCGAGGAGCAGGCTAGGGTTCTAACTGTGATTACAATTACGGATGCCACAATTTCGTAATTACAAAAAACTTAATGACTACTTGCATTATTCTGCATACTTAAGATTTTTTTTCTTTCTTTTCTACAGGTTAAGGGTTTTTTCCATAATTTTAATTGTATTTATATAATTGTAATACCATGCATATTTAAAAAAAAAAATCGGACCAATTATAGTGAACATTTGAGGCTTAATGCGAGGCTTAATACATGAAAATGTATACATATAGCCCCTTTAATGAATTATTGTAAAGTGTTACCAGAGAAAAGACTAGCAAAGACTGGTTTTTAGTCTTTTAAATGCCTAATTTTAGTTTTAGTATAACATTATTATACCATGCATATTTTTTAAATCAAAATTTTTAAATCAAACTAATGTATAGTTGACATTTGAGGCTTAATGCTATAGAAAAAACTAAAATTCAGGAAGAATGTTTTCAGCTTATTTTCAAATAAAAAATATAGCATCTAGTTGCTTCAAACAATGGTATAAAACTATTCCAATCATCATTCAATGTAAATTGTGAGAATCGTAATTAATAATCCCAATTACAATTTCAAGGGATTATTTGTCATAATCGTGGAGCCCTACACCTAGCCCTCGTTCTCAATGCTTTTTCCGGTCTACTATCAATCCCACAATCCACAGTGTTAGGTTCGCTTGAATCCAAATGGAATGAACTTAAACTTTTTTTTAAGTTTTAAAAAGGCTCTGTGAAAAATCACGAAAAAACGAAAATTACAAACTCATTCAGTGCTTGATTCCCTATTAAGTATAAGAATAAATTTAGAAGCAATACGTTTTTGGGGCAAGTTATTGGGGCCAAACATGTTAATGGCAAAAATGTATGAAGGAATCAGGAGAGAGACTCATTTTGATTTTAATCATTTCCGTTCCAGAGTTATAAGCAAAAACATGAATTTTCCTATTACAACATCATCCTATGACTGATTGACACTACATTTAACACACAGCATAATCTAAACACCTTCTACGCTTCTGCCAAATCTCATAACGGTTGGCCATTCAGATCTGATGTTATAAGCTGCTGAAATTTGATTTCTGGCTGCCATTTTTGTTTATCTGAGTGATATTTGAAGAATGATACTATTTCCCCCAAAGGCAACAAAAATCTTCTTTGTTGTAGCGCCCCCTATTGACAATCTCATGCAACTTGACATGTGTTTTCTTTAGTTCATGCATCAATTTTCTTTAAGTTTGAGCGATGTGTTTTATATTTCCCTTATAGTTTTGCAATGCTTTGCTGTATAAAACATCTTCAGCCCCATCCCTAGTTGTATTGAAGATGCACGCTTTCTCAGTGTTTGCAATTGGATCTATAAAATGCAATGCATGCTTTAATTCCCTATCTTTACCAAGACAAATAGGAAGAACTTTCCAGTCGTGCAAATGCTTAAACCTCTCTAAATGTCCACATAAGAATCTCGCTTTTCAGATTCATCAAAAGAACAGTGAACTAAAGGGCCTTATTGGCTGTGCTATATGAAATCCTGCTCTAGTCCTCAAATCTGTTTGAATCCTGTAGATGTTTTAATGTACTGTATGAATAAAATGGAAAAGTATGAATGCTGTCATTTGTTGCATTTCAGAGTTACATGCAGAATTTCTGCCTGGTGAAAACAAAGGTAAGAGAAATATTTGACTACTCATATATTGCTTATGTAATGAATACTTTATTTTATGCTAAATTACAAAAGTCCTGTACAGACTCTCCACACGTGTCCACACCGAACGCTGAACCATTAGAGTTCACGGAGTCGCCAGCTGTGCTTCAATCAGCCTCCACACCTCAACCTGTCTCTGAGACCGCAGATCTAACCCAAGAGTCCACCGCAGAGCAAGAAGGTACGATGAGAGAGTAGCGAATGAAAGTTCTGGGCCGAAACGGAAACTTCACTTATTTTAATTTTCTGTTTGTTTAATTGCATTAATATTAGACTTATTAATTATGTACAGAAATTAAAATGTTATAAAAAAAGTTTAATGATAAAAAAAATCTACTAGAAAGTAGAAATATGTTTTTTGTTAGTAACAAATGCTGTAATAATTTGTTTTCTAGACAGATTTATTCAAACATACATTAAATAATGAATACATCATCTTTCTCTTGCGAGCTATAATCGAGTGTATGGTCAGTGAAAGGCTTTTCTGATTAATTTCATGAATTCATTCTATATCTTTCTGCATACCTTCTGATGTTCATTCATGTTTATTTGGTGCTGTAGTCAGTAGTAAAAATAATGGCTGTTTTCAAACATGTTTCCCTAACTTGTCCTCTATTGGTCGGCGAGCAGCTCAATCCCAGAGTCATTGGTCAAGTCGCTGTTGCCCATACAAACACAATAATGTTCTGATAGCACTGCAGAACCACTACTCTTCAACCTACTTCTTGTCTTTGCTCAAGTATTTTTGAAACGAGTCTGGTTTGAATAGATTCTCACAAACATACACACTTCATCTTTATTAAGTTGTGATCAATTGAACCTCATGCTGTGGTGATTATTTACAGCTAAAAAGAAGAAACCAAAACTTCTTAATAAATTTGACAAAACTATCAAATCTGAGATCAGCGCTGCAGAGAAACTACGCAAGAAGGTAACGGCGTGTACTATACTGGCAGAGTACAAATGTTTTTTGAAAAATTTTGTACACAGTATTTTTCAAAATGACCTTTCTTTTTTTTCAGGGTAAAGTTGAGGAATCTCTTCGTGCGTTTGAAGCTCTTGTCCAGAAATTCCCACATAGTCCGAGGTGCCGATACGGCAAAGCCCAGGTAACACATTAAAATGAAAGCTGACAATAGTAGGGATGCACAAAATATCAGCAACCATATCAGTATCGGCCGATATATGTTCATTTTTAATGTTATCGGTATCGGCAGATATATGTTCATCTTTAATGTCATCGGTATCGGCAGATATATGTTCATTTTTAATGTTATGTTCATTTTTAATGTTATCGGTATCTGCAGATATATGTTCATTTTTAATGTTATCGGTATCGGCAGATATATGTTCATTTTTAATGTTATCGGTATCGGCAGATATATGTTCATCTTTAATGTTATCGTATCGGCAGATATATGTTCATCTTTAATGTTATCGGTATCGGCAGATATATGTTCATTTTTAATGTTATTAGTATCGGCAGATATATGTTCATCTTTAATGTTATCGGTATCTGCCGATATATGTTAATGTTTAATGTTATCGGTATCTGCCGATATATGTTCATCTTTAATGTTATCGGTATCGGCAGATATATGTTCATTTTTAATGTTATCGGTATCGGCAGATATATGTTCATCTTTAATGTTATCGGTATCTGCCGATATATGTTAATGTTTAATGTTATTAGTATCGGCAGATATATGTTCATCTTTAATGTTATCGGTATCGGCTGATATATGTTCGTCTTTAATGTGATCGGTATCGGCAGATATATGTTCATTTTTAATGTTATTAGTATCGCAGATATATGTTCATCTTTAATGTTATCGTATCTGCCGATATTTGTTCATTTTTAATGTTATCGGTATCTGCCGATATATGTTCATCTTTAATGTTATCGGTATCGGCAGATATATGTTAATCTTTAATGTTATCAGTATCGGCAGATATATGTTCATCTTTAATGTTATCGGTATCTGCCGATATATGTTAATTTTTAATGTTATTAGTATCGGCAGATATATGTTCATTTTTAATGTTATCGGTATCGGCTGATATATGTTCATCTTTAATGTTATTAGTATCGGCAGATATATGTTCATTTTTAATGTTATTAGTATCTGCAGATATATGTTCATCTTTAATGTTATCGGTATCTGCCGATATATGTTAATGTTTAATGTTATCGGTATCGGCAGATATATGTTCATTTTTAATGTTATTAGTATCGGCAGATATATGTTCATCTTTAATGTTATCGGTATCGGCAGATATATGTTCATTTTTAATGTTATCGGTATCTGCCGATATATGTTCATTTTTAATGTTATTAGTATCGGCAGATATATGTTCATTTTTAATGTTATCAGTATCGACCAATATATGTTCATTTTTAATGTTATCGGTATCGGCAGATATATGTTCATTTTTAATGTTATCGGTATCGGCAGATATATGTTCATCTTTAATGTTATCGTATCGGCAGATATATGTTCATCTTTAATGTTATCGGTATCGGCCGATATTTGTTAATTTTTTATGTTATCGTATCACCCGGTATATGTTCACTTATCGTTATCGGCTCGATAAGAAAATTTGTCCAATATATTAAAGCCGATAAATAATGTATTATTTCCTTCAGCTGACACTCTTCAGATGCGCACTGTTCTCCACGATGGGTTTGAATTGCTTGAAACATGATTGGAATCACTTCATAAAGGAAAATACAGTTCTGTGCAAATCTGTCATATCGGCCTTATCTTTTCATATCAGTGAATTCCTAAACGATAACGATGTTTCCTTCCAAAGTTGTGTATTTCACTTATATGCAAAATTGGAATATGGCATAAAACATTGTTTGTGAGAAGTGTGATGTGTGTGCAGGCAGAAGATGACGTGGCAGAGAAGATGCGCAGTAATGAGATGTTACTGAAGGCAGTGAACACATACGGAGAAGCAGCTGAGCTCCCGGACGCACCGCCTGACCTCGTCAAAGCCACATTAAAGAGACGAGCGGACAGACAGCAGTTCTTAGGTGCACACTGTGGTCACTTCCCTTTGACTGTTGCTAAATTACAAACCAGTTCGAATGAATCTGATATACTCACGGTGAAGTTCTTGCTTTGATGCGCTGTTTTAAACTCCCCAAATGAACTTCGAATTGTCCTGATTTTGATTCGAGATCATGTCACATCAGTTCGTTCTTCGATTTCACTTGAAGTACATCAGGGCCTTAGTGGTGCTTGCCTGATTTTTCAGAACACTTAAAGGGGATCTATTATGCCTCTTTTTACAAGATGTAAAATAAGTCTCTGATGTCCCCAGAGAAGTGAAGTTTGAGCTCAAAATACCCCACGGATCATTGTTTTATAGCATGGTAAAATTGCCACTTTTTGAGCAAAAACGCAGCTCTAACAGCTTCAGCTCTTCTGGGAAGGCTTTCCTCAAGGTTTAGGAGTGTGTTTATGGGAATTCTTCTAGAAGCGCATTTGTGAGGTCAGGCACTGATGTTGGACGAGAAGGCCTGGCTCGCAGTCTCCGCTCTAATTCATCCCAAAGGTGTTCTATCGGGATGAGGTCAGGACTCTGTGCAGGCCAGTCCAGTTCCTCCACACCAAACTCGCTCATCCATGTCTTTATGGAGCGACGCTTTGTGCACTGGAGCGCAGTCATGTTGGGACAGGAAGGGGCCGTCCCCAAACTGATCCCACAAAGTTGAGAGCATGAAATTGTCCAAAATGTCTTGGTGAAGCATTAAGAGTTCCTTTCACTGGAACTAAGGGGCCAACCCCTGAAAAACAACCCCACCCCATAATCCCCCCTCCACCAAACTTTACACTTGGCACAATGCAGTCAGGCGAGTCCCGTTCCCCTGGCAACCGCCAAACCCAGACTCGTCCATGGGATGGTCAGACGGAGAAGCGTGATTGGTCACTCAGAGAACACGTCTCACTGCTCTAGAGTCCAGGGGTGGCGTGCTTTACCCCACTGCATCCCACGCTTTGCATTGCTCTTGGTGATGTAAGGCTTGGATGAGCTGCTCGGCCATGGAAACCCATTCCATGAAGCTCTCTCCGCACTGTTCCTGAGCTCATCTGAAGGCCACAGGAGTTTGGAGGTCTGGAGCGATTGACTCTGCAGAAAGTTGGTGACTTCTGCTCACTGTGACCCTCAGCATGCGCTGACCCCGCTCTGGGATTTCACTCCGTGGCTGAGTTGCTGTTGTTCCCAATGGCTTCCTCTTTGTTATAATCCCACTAACAGTTGAGCGTGGAATATTTAGTAGTGAGGAAATGTCAGGAATGGCCTTATTGCACAGGTGGCAACCTATCCCGGTCCCACGCTTGAGTTCACTGAGCTCCTGAGAGCGAGCCATTCTCTCACAAATGTGTGTAGAAGCGTCTGCATGCCTAGTGCTTGATTTATACACCTGTGGCCATGAAGGGATTGAACACCTGAACTCTGGGATCTGGAGGGGCGGCACAATACTTTTGGAAATATAGTGTATGATCAGTCATCTGACACCTGATAAAAAACTGAATTAGTTCCCCTTTAAATGGACAGTTCACCCAAACATTTAAATTCTGTCATCAGTTACTCACGTTGTTCCAAACCCTTACGTTTTTGGCTAATCTTCGGAACACAAATGAAGATCTTTGTAATGAAATCAGAGAATTTTTTCTGTCCCTACATTGAATAGCTGTCTTGTTCCTGTGCAGGTCGTACGAGAGGATCTTTAGCTACTTTGGAGAAGCTGGTTCAGATTTTCCCAGAAGACATCAGCTTGAAGAATGACTTGGGAGTGGCTCATCTGCTCCTGGGTGACAACAAGAGAGCAAAACGGATATACGAGGAGGTCAGAGGTCACAGTAATGTTATCAGGTTTAGTGATGTGATTAGTGCACTACTAATGTCTGGAATTCCTCTTCAGGTCTTAGCTGGCGCTCCGCATGACGGATTTGCTAAAGTGCATTACGGGTTCATCCTTAAATCTGAAAACAAGATTGCGGAGAGCATACCGTACTTGAGGGTAATTCTGATTCCATGCACAGATATTTATGTACGTCGCTGTCTCAAACCTCGTTTCTCCAAAAAACGCTACTTTTCAGGAAATGGAGAAAACACTGCACTGTCAAAGTTGATATTGTGGGGTTATGTGTGGTCAGACACTTGCATGTGTCATTTGTGTTATTAATATTTGTTTAAAAACAAGCTCAAATGGAGTTGTTGGACGTGTTTTGTCACAATCTCATGTTATTGAAGATGAAGTGCTTCACACGGGTGATTTAAGTCACTCTTGTCCGCTCCTCAAACACATGTCCCTTTAAATGCAAATGAGCTGGTGCTCTCGGGAAGAGGGCGGAGCTTCAAGAAGAGGGCG